>OZ020514.1:5670047-5705708 GCA_963971425.1 Bryoerythrophyllum caledonicum
GCACGCGCGCGACCCTGTTGACGACGTGTGCAGCCACGTAATCGCCTTCGTGGCAGTGGGTAAATTGATTTACCTCGAGTCATGGTCAAACTAGGGTTGACCCTTATCGGACGGACAGCAGCCTCTACCGGACGGACAGCCGGACGGACGGACACTACCGGACGGACGGACGGCCGAACAACCCTGACTGCCTCCCGGAGAGTCTCCGGTTCGGATCGCCGGACATAGCGTGCCGTGTCTTCATTAAGTCTTGACACATACCACTCTACTTGCATGGTGTTCGGTGCGTTATAGGAAAGTTTGGACATAAGGGTCTTCATCCTATGTCCGTATGACTGGATAGACTCACCTTCTTTCTGAACCAATTTGTTCAGTCTCCCGGTGATCCCGTTGTCACCTCCCAAGTCTTGGAAGGTGCGTTTGAACAAGGCGGACAAAGTGGCCCAATCCGCCTTCACATCCGCGTCTACATCATCAAACCAAAGTAGAGCCTCACCTCTTAGCAAACCGGGAAAAATCCTCAACCGGGTTGCCAGATCCTCCTGGTTGGCGTCTATGGTGACCTCGAACTCCTTGATCCACTCATCGGCGTCTTGGCTGCCGTCGCATCTAAACTTATTATATTTTAACCGGGTTCCCGGTCGAGCCATAGTGTCAGTAGCCAGTCCCGGGACAACCGGGAGATTAGAAAATCTCCGGAGTCTCCCGGTATCAGTAATAGGTAAATCAACTATAGACTCTCCGGGGATACTCTCCTCAACAATTGTCAACCCGGAGTGAAGTCTTACCAGAGGATGGTTTGGAAATTGAAAGGTTACCCTTCCGGATGCGTCGCCAACTTCCTCCACCTCCGGTTGTTGCACACTAAGATCCTCCCGGTCTCCAAGTCTTGAAACTTCTCCTCTTAAACTAAATTCTTCCGGAGAAGATGCCCGGGATGAATACCGGTTAGGCAAACTTTCGAACGAACTTATCCTCGTAGACCTCCTTACTCCCGTTGTGTCCCTTGAACTCCTTCTCATGTATCGCACCTAGAACAAATCTAGAATAACCCACATGTTAATACCCACACTTGCAGCTGATTGAACAAGAATTCAAAGAAAATAACACAAGTAACAAGATCAACCGGATTAATTCAAACAAAAGTATATCGGTCACCACTAAAGTCCCGGTCAAGTCCCGGTTACCGAAAAAATCAGCAATCACATGCAAGACATAAAAAGTTCAACACAACCAAAAATCTCCGGCAGCGGCGCCAAAAATCATGTCGTAGTCTAGTGGTTCGTTATTCTCAAAATTAACCGAAATTAACCTTAAGCAAGCCCACCTTACCAGATCGTTTCCAGGGATTTTTATCGTGCATCAAACTCTTTAAATCTTAACAACAAATCACACATAATACCTCGGCACATCCCGGAGGATGGCTTCCCCGGTACCTTAGTAACCGGTAACAAGTAACCATATGTGTTTCAGTTAAACTCTGTTAAGCGTCAGAGTAGATTTCCGGTAAGTTTTTACAGTGCCCGGAAAGTCACTGCCCTCTGTTCTCGCAGTCCAGAGGCCACAATATCCACAATCTAACCCTACACCTTAAAAGAGTTATAAAGGTCGCAGCCGGTTCACCGGTCTTCACAATCTACCGGGAACTTGTCCCGGTAAATCGGTTACGCAAGCCCGGGTTCCAACTACAACCACACCCAATGAATTAAAGCAAGAAGATACAAGACCCACAACAAGTTAGTACTAAGCAAATCATATGAACAAAACAACCTTCCATGGGGATCGTCGGAACTTATCCACTGCAAGGGTAATAATCCCGGTATTCTTCGGACTCAGGCTTAGCCGGGATGTCTCCCGGTGTACCGAGAGAAGGGGGATGTCACCCCCTACTCCCCACCAATCCGAACACTTCTCACTTAAGGGAGGCTATCATAAATAGCCGTGGGCTTCCCGGATCCCATCCGGTAAAGCAACTCTTTCCGGTCCCACCGGTGAAAAGTCTAGAGCACAAGTCCCGGACCTCACTCTACCTATCTAACCCGGATATCCTAGCCCCTCGGGATGTCTCTACTCACACTCAATCACTTAAGACACAACAAGTCACAACCTTGCACACCTAGCAAAGACACACTAGGAGGACTCAACTCTTTCCCGGTCCACTCACACAAGCTCAACAAAGACTCTAGACACAAGCAATGAAGGCAAGACACGAGGAGATCAACCAAGAGAAGAGTACATAACACAAGAGCCCAAGGCCCTTAAGTACACAAAGGCCACTAGCTACCCTCCAAAACTAGATCCCCAAAAGGTGGAAATAACATCTAAAGAGTGCACTAAAGTCAATAGCTACGCTCCAAAACTAGACCCCCAAAAAATAAAACGGCATCTAGGGAGTGCACTAAAGTCAATAGATACCCTCCAAAAGTAGCTCCACTACAAGACAAAACAACATCTAGATCCTAAAATCAAGGGTAGCCTAGTCACCGGCGGATTACCGGTAGACCGGTAAACTGGAAGACTCCCGGTCCGGCGGTTCCAGGACCGGTGAACCTTTTCCTAACAAAAATAAGTAGCCGGAGAGACCACTCAAGTGGTAGTGACCGGGTGCGCAATGGGGCCCCATCGACATCACTACTCTCACCCTAGTGTGTAATTCTAGCAACTTAAAACGACATCTCACCAACCGGTGAGGTAATCAACACATAATATATAACAAAGACTCAACCGGAAGACTCTTCAGATTGAGACGTATAGAGATTGGCACTATTTCAGGAAGTACCAACATGGTCAAGAGAATCCCCCGGGAGGTCGGATGTCTCAACCGGGAGGTCTATCGGTGGATTGGGAATATCCACCGGGAGGTCTACCGGTGGAGTGGCGGTATCCACCGGAAGGTTGGGTGTATCTATAGATACACGTAGAGTCTCCTTAAGCTCAATCAATATGGCTACAAAAGATTCCACCAAGGACTCCGGGGTTGAGGAAGGGAGGTCTACCGGTTCCTTCCCGGTAGAAGTTATCGGGAGGTTTCTTCTTCTCTCATAGACCTTCACACCCCACTCCTTGAAGGGTGGGGAATCCATCCTACTCACCGGTGTTTGAGTAGGTGGACCATCCTCTTCCGAAGAAGAAGATTTCGTGTGGACCAATCTCCTCTTCTTCCGGGGTGAACCCCGGTCTTGCAACGGTGTGGTGGCACTTGGCCGCTTGGCAAGCTTCTTGGTCAATGATAGAATAGCCTCTTGGGACTGCGCCTTCGAGTCTCGGATCTCCTTCTGAGCGGCCCGGAGATCTTTCTTCAACTTGGTCACTAGTTCTAATTTCTCCCGGGCTGCCGATAAGATCTCCCGGTTGTCCTCCACTTCAATGATCTTCCGAAGAGTCTTTTTGAAACTCTTTGCCTCCTATACTTCCATCTCCATCTCTTGGATCTCCCGGGTCACCTTCCGGGAGAACTTGGAGATGTTCTCCACGAGAGTGAGTTTCTTGGATGCCCCGGTTAGTTGTGGTGGTCTCTCCCTGTGAGACCGGGAGGTCCTCTCTTTCCTTGGAATTGCTTGAGATGAGGAGGCTTCCCGGGGGGTCCCCGGTAGAGTCGATGGATCCTCCGGTTGCGGAGGATCTCCGGGAGTTACTGGTAACATCAACCGGGTCTCCGGTTGCTGAGAAGGGCCCCAGGGAGGTTGATCTAAAGGACCCATCGCATCTCTCCACATCTTCTGCTCATTCAGGTCCAGACAACGGTGGTGCTCATACAGATGCATGAGATAAGGGGTCAGAAAAGTCTTCGAGCCTCCACCTTGTCGAACCACCCGGATTTGAGGCAAGATTGTCTTTTCCAACAAGGATCCCCAATCCGGGAAGGATTCTTCGAAAAATGTCTCGATGTAGGCAGTGGCCAAACGGGCCGTGATTCTGTTACGACGGTTGGGATGGAGGATTGGGTTTAGAAACTCAACCGCCCTTCTCAACCGGTGATTCGTGAAGTCGTCACTCCGGTAGCATTCTGAAGAGTTGTAAGGTTGTGATACGTTGTCTTGATGGAAATTCTTCCATCATGTAGATATTAATATCAGTGTAGATATGTTTTTATTACAGCTTTCGGTTAGATGAGGTAAAAAGGTTTGGTCGTGGTGAGAACCACGGTTTAAGGATTTGGGCAAGTGTTAGCATGTAGGTGCTGCACCGTTCTTGTCACTGCTCAGGGGGGTAGGTAGCGGGTTGACTGGTATTTTACCTGCCTCACTTGCGAGCCAAGCCGTGGGCCGCCCAACCACTCGACAGACTCGATCGGGTTCGAACCCGGACCGGCGGCGGCCACTGACCACGACATTTCCAGCCAACCAAGTCCACGACTTGGCGATCAGGTTGTGCGAATCAACACCTTTATACGTCCGTACCATCAGCTATTTTACGATAAGTTTTATTTTTATTTTTATTTAGTTATTTTTTTATTTTTACTTATCTTGTTGGTTGGAAGGTCTAAGTTTTTAGTCTTCCAATAAATAATAGACTAGGGGATTTTATGTGGTTGAAAGTGGAAAGGATAAGAAAGTAATGAAGTACCTTATGGGGTACTTTGGGTAGGGTGACATGGGCTGGAGTGCCCACGTCCACTTGAGGTGGAAAAGTTGGAAAAGAGATTCCTTAGTGAGTGAGTGTGTGTGTGTGTGTGCGGGTGAGAGAGCAAGGGTTTGAAGCAGAACTTTGACTGGATGTAGCTCGGCGAATTTTATTCGCATGGAATTGAAAATTTGAGGGTTTGTTCTTTGTCTTCAGAGATTTCTATACTCGTTTCAAAAATTGAATTCGGAATTATGTAGCAAAAGTTATGAAGGTTTGATTTTCTGAGAAAAACCGAGGCCATCCATTGAGAGGCAGAGGTTTGACAAGCTATAACTTTTGCTATAGTTCTTAGTTTTCTTTGAGATTTGGAGGGTGTATGCTTCTCTATCTTAGCTTTTTAGAAAGATATCACAAATTGAATTCGGAGTTATGTAGCAAAAGTTATGAAGGTTTGTTTTTCTGTGAAAACCCGAGGCCATCCATTGAGAGGCAGAGGTTTGACAAGCTATAACTTTTTCTGTAGTTCTTATTTTCCTTTGAGATTTGGACGGTATATGCGTCTCTATCTTAGCTTTCTAAAAAGATATCACAATTGAAATTCGGAGTTGTGAGCAAGAAGTTATAGAGATCTGAATGAATAGGGGTAGGCAGAACTTTGACTGTCCATAACTTTCGGACAGTAGTTTAGATTGACTTGAAATTTGGAGGAGTGTTACTTGTCTGAATTAGCTTTCCAGAGAGCTATTACACTTAGTATTTGAAATTTTGAGTCATCTGTGTCACTTGTTTGAAGGTTACAATCTTGGTGAAACTTTTCCATTGTGTTTTTGAACACTTCTTTTGAGTTTCTTAGTGTTTTTGAACACTTGAAGATTTTGGAGTTGAAGGATGGAGGAATTGAAGACTTAAGGCTTGACTTGAAGAGAAGAGAAGATGGAGACAAGTGTGTTGTAGCTTGTGGTCCGATTTCTTTTTTTGTGATTCCAAGCCAGCTTTGGAGGCTAGTTGTATTTCAATTCTGTTCTTGTAAACTCTGTTGCGGCGAAGTGGGGTTAATTGCCCACACGGTCGTGTTTATGTCGTTCCCACCGGTGAGGCACGTTTGCTGGTCACCGTGGGTTTGAATTTTAGGAGCCAATCTTTCGGACGGTTTCAACTTGTGGTCTGGCCGTCCCGTTTTACCCGTCCGAAACCGTGGTTCTTTAAAACCCACATTTACCCTTAACCCTTTAGAGCCACCACAGGATAGGCCAACGGGGAGAAGTTTGAAGACTGAAGACTGAAGACTGAAGACTGAAGACTGAAGACTGAAGACTAGAGACCGAAGACCTGAAGATTTGAAGATACGATTGGATTCCCGAGCAAACAATCTCCAGTCGCAGCCAGATTCCCTGCGAATTCTCAAGGCGCTCCCCTTTCTACACGACAACGTATTCCTCCAACAGCTCCCGGTTGACTGCGGCTGACCACTCACTCTCTTGACGAAGAGAGTATACTTCGCGCCACATGTCCACGGTCGAAGACCGGTGATTTGCCCGGTAAACTCTCCGGGAGTTCCCGGGAGGTTGCAACTCCGACACCGCATGTCTCTTCTGAAATACCCACGGCTTCTCGTAAAACCCCTGACACCCCATCTGGATGAGGTCTTCCTCCAACTGTATGCCCTTCGGAATCTCCTCCCACTTGTTTGGATCTATCTTCGAAAGAGTCAGCGACACCAGTAGAGCCATGTTGTCCGGGGTGGACAGAATTCTTGAAGTGCCTGTACTTCCACCAATCTCCCTATTAACTTATCACAAACTCCGTTTCGGCCCGGAAAGACAAGTCTACCGGTCAGCTGTAGACAACTCCGAAACACTTTGCTAGAGTATGTGGATATGGGTGTCTCACACATCTAGCAACATACTAACAACACAAGGTCACATATAATGATAACGAGGAGAAGACTTTGGAGACAATGATTTAGGAAGAGGTTCTTTCCGGTTGACTGGGAAGACTGGGAAAAAGATAGGAATTGTGGGCAAGACCTAAAATGATATGAGGAGGGAGACAACTTTAGATAACAATTTGCCACAAGGCTAGGACAATCGACAACAACTACACATGTAAACAACAGAATGAGGTCTAGATGAAGTCCCCGGGGGGGACTTTTTCTCTAGACCGGGGAGGATATTACCGGGCAGTCACCCCGGTAGACAAGAGAGGAAAAGACTCACAAACAAGAAATTCTCACAAACAAAAGAAACTCAACATGGGCAAAAGTCACCTTTGTTGTTGCACCCGTAACCTCCTTCCTTTGTCTCTTTTATCTTCCCGCTTCGGCCACAAATCTCCTCCACTTCCTCAAATCCTAGAAATCTCCACCAAACCCTAGCTCGCGCATCTCTTCCGCCAAACCTTAGCTCGCGCACCTCTTCCGCCAAACCCTAGCGCGCGCTACCTCCTCTTTAAACCTCTTGTGCTACCTCTTGAAACCTCCTCTTCTTGAAACCCTACTTGCATCTCCTTCTTTGCACTTCTTCAACTACCTCTTCAAACCCCAACTCTAAACAAAGACTAAATAGAGAGAGAGGGAGAACCTATGAGAGAGAGAGAACTAAATAGGGAGATAGAGGAGAGAATTTGAGGGGGGGGAAGATTTTAGAGAAGGAGGGGGAGAGAGAGAAGAGTTCTGGAGGGGAGGAAGAAAATTTCGGGGAGAGGGGGTCGGCCAAGATGGTTGGAGATACCCGGGCTGCTGCCCGGGTGATACCCGGGTACCCGGGTATCAACCCATACCCGGGTTGGTACCCGGGCTAGTTCATACCCGGGTTGATATCCGGATATGCATTTTAAAAAAAATATATTTTATTTTATTTTATTTTATTTTTTGGAATCTTTTTCTTTTTCTTTTTATTTTATCTTTTTCTTTTTTGTCTTTTCTTTTCTTTTCTCTACCACTACTACTAATTCAAACAAGAATTAGCATCTAGAAGAATTCAACTACTTCTAACTACCTCCTAAACTTAAATAGTTAATTTAGATTTAAGTGGTGATTTTAGACTTACGTCCCGGGATATCTCCCGGGACTCTTTTGAAATTGTTTCCCGGGACTTAAATTAGGGATTTTAAGACCTGGTTTTATCACCACTATAAACCTAATTAACTACTTAAGCATTTCCCTATTTTCTCTATTCGCTATCTAATCTAATTTCACACAATACTAACTATTTTTCTAGTTAACTAATACTAAAAACCCTATTTTAACTAATTTTTTTGGTAGGGGCTACCAAGTGGGAGTTTTAGACTTCCATAGTTTCGCTTGATCTGGCAATCACTGGCAACATAGTCTAGTAACAGGTGGTTAGAAAACGATTTTAACTGGAATCTAGTAACTGATCTACTGCAAAAAGGAGACGAGGGAGAGGTATGTATCTCTTGTGTCGAGTTTGTGTCGGTGTTGTCCTGAAGCGCGTGGCGAGCTTGTTCCGATGTACTTGCTTCTAGTTCGAAGTTGGCTTGACCGATAGAAGGCAGATGCGAGGAGTGCTCGGTGGGCTTGAACGTTGTTACCGTTGTTGTAGCTGGATCTGAACCACAACGACTGGATCTGTGTGTTTCTGAACTACATCTGGTTTCCAATTGTTAGGTCCAGCTCCGATCAGTAATACCTAACCTGATCATAGTTTTAACACATGAGATTCGGCAACAACGACTAGATCCAGACAACAAACCCTCTCCCAACACAAAAAACGTTCTTCTCTAAGCCCCCGAGATCCCAGATCTGTGGTGAAGGAGGAGGGCTTGCAACGAGTCGAACACTTTCTTTGCACTCTTACATGGATCTGAGACTAACTCCTCTCACGGCCTTCTAATCGGATTTTGCGGAGCTCTCAGTAGTCCATTCTTCCCCTTTTTATTTTTTCTCGTCTAATATGCATTCTGCCCATAATCATTAGTAATCTCCTGAAGGAATACTGCCGATAAGCTGCTCTTAGATTAAGTTCCATGCATCTCTTGAAGTTCTCAGCCGAAGTGATATTTCTTTAGTTATGAAGTTTAAACTCAACATTCAATATAATCAGCAATGACTAGATTTTAAGTTTCGCTTACATGCCTCAAGAGGGTCTCAAATTCTGTTTGTGTACGCTATTAAAAAATTAGTCATTTACAATGAATGAAATGTACAACATCAGCATCCTATTAATCTGTACAAATTCCTGGAGTCTATCAGCTGTGTATAGCACCCCCCCTTATCGCCTACTTCTTTGTCTTGGTGGTGCCCTTCGGTTTTCTCGGTTTCTTCGCCCCTTCTCGCGAAGTTGCCTTCTTCACCCTTCCTCGAGTCATGCCAGGGTTTGTAAGCACGTTGAAGCCCTGTAGTTCACGTTTCCCCACTGTCTCTGAAATATCGAGAACTGGGACTTCCTTCTTCTTCGCCGTCTCTGTACCGGCTTCTACGGAAACTACGTCCCGACTTCCGCTTCCGAACTCCACCGTATCTTGTCCGTATAGATTGAGAGCATAGTGGAACGGAAGCGGTGCAACAATCTCCGTGTACAGCGCTTGCATGAACCATCGGTACGCCTTCTTCCCGTCCCAGTCCAAATATTTTGTCCCCATTGTCACGGTCTTCTCCTCCGCCTCTTTACGCCCACCACGTGTGATAAGGTACTGCCAGAAGGCCAAGTCTGCTATGAAACCACACTCCCAGCTTTCCTTCTGATTAGGCAGAGGCAACCTTATCGGCTCTCAACTTTGCCATTCTCGCCAACTTTTGGATCCGACCTTCACGCCCTTCGCCTTTGCCCATCCCATGTGCACAAGGAATAGAAAGTTGTCCACTTCCCGACCCTTGTGTATACCTTTCGCAGTGTCCAGGTGATACGTTCGCCTTTGCTCCAGTACGAAAACGCTCCAGTGACCATTATCGTGGTAAGGGATGATAAGGGTATTGGGCAACTTGGTGGTGGTACGAAACGAACGGCTGAGAAAGCTCACGATGTCATCCCAGTCCTTCTCTTCATCCGCCAAATAGCATTGCACCGTCGCCGATAACCAGTTGTGAGTGTGATGATATTGGATTCGAACATGCTCCTTCGCACGGTAGACGACATGCCTAAGAAGGAAATCCAGAAATGTCCCTTCCATTTCCCGCTTGTCCTTTAGCACGCAAAGCCAGTCCAATAGTGCAAGCGAGACATCCACAGCTTGCGGAAGGTCCGGACCAAAAAACCTCATACCTCCAGTCAGGTCCTTCGGGTGAATAAAACAAGGCCTGCAATTTAGAAGAAAGGGGATGTTAGACAACAGGTGCCGATAACAAGGTTCGTCGGAGAACACGATAATATAGACGACGATACTCACCTGAGTTTTAAGACCTCTATAATAATACCGAGGTTCTTCTCTATCGTGGATACGTCATGCTCCTCGGCTTTGTAACAGAGCGAGGGGTCTTTCTCCCAAGCCACACAGTATGACGTACATACTCCGCGATTCTCCGACAACATGCACGTATATGCTGCCTTCTGTCCTTCCCTTCCGTTCTGAACACGCTCTTCGAGTCCAGGATAAACCCAAATACTTGTCAAGCGAGATTCATGTGCTTCTTTGATAAAGTGCAAAGCCAGTCTCATATCCTCGGGGTCCATTCCCTTTGGAGCAGGGCTTTCGGGCTCTGGTGGAGGAGCAGGCTTATCGGGCTCTGGAGGAGGAGCAGGATTATCAGGCTCTGGCGGAAGAGCATGGTTATCGGGCACCACGTGTGGCAGAGCAGGGCTATTGGGCTTTGGCGGAGGATCACTCTTAACAAGCTCTCGCGGAGGAGCAGGCTTAACGGGTTCTGGCGGAGGAGCAGGCTTATCGGGCTCTTGCGGAGGAGAAGAGTTATCGGGCTCTGGCGGAGAAGCGTTATCGGACTCCAAATGCAGAGGATTCTCGGGGATTGGATGATCCTCGAGGGGTGCGACGCAAGGCTCCTTGGGAACAACCGAGGGACTGTGAATAGAGTCCAGGTTTTCAATACCTTGACTCGACAGAGAGAACGATAGACGGTGGGGTTTCATGCCTGGTTCCGTCTCCCCCGTACCCCCAAACACAACATGATGACGAGGGGTCTCGAATTGAGATGGCCCCATCGGCCATTGTGAAGACTCCGCAATGCCCAGGTTAGGGTCATGCATTGCTTGTGTCCAAGAAAACTCCATGTCAGTTGGGTTATCGGTAGGACTCACCGGTGACTTCACCGCTGTAGTAGCGGGCTCTTCCTTGGGCAATTCGGGAATACCTCCCTCAGATATTTCATCGCACGCCTCCTCTTGTGCAAAAACCGTGGCTTTTTCCAGCGACTTATCGGAGAATCCAGATTCGTCGTTACTCATCGGATACCGATTCTGGACGCATAATTCATTTGAGGTTCCCTTGTCCATGTGATGAAGGGCATCTGCACCCTCTAGGTCCAGTGTTCGGATAGATGTCTCCCACCGTATTTTATCATGTGAAGTCACTGGATGCCATTCTCGTCGATCCGACTTTGTCGTCATCAGACGCGACACAACGTTCTTGCAATCTGCCTCCGCAAGTTCCCTTTCGAGTGCCTCGGTAGGATCTATAGTGCCTGCACAAGGCTTATCGTTTAGTCACAAGGAAATAACGGAGATACCAAGAATGAGGAAGAAAACAGTTAGATGAATGACTAGGTTATCGGATAAATCTTACGTGGAACAAAGCCGGCATACATGAAGTCCAGATCCTCCCTCGTCCAGGGTATCCCAGTGTTTGTAGGTATCCTTATCGGCAGAACACCACTGTCGAACGAAATCCTCAGGGTGACTCCTTGCCGTGTCCACGACAGTGCGAGCATGGACGTTTGCGATGAAGCATAACACCAAATCTCGCCCGCCGTGCTTATTGTCGCGGAGCCGCGAGAACGCCTGCGATATAGGGAGGTGCTGTTCGGATGCGTCCCTTCCGAAGAGGAAGGGACTCAGGACTTCGTACATTTGAGACGGCCCATCCCAATTTGTCTCTAGAGCGTCCACGTACATTTCAATGTCGGCAGGCCAGGGGATTACGCTAGGATTGCACATATTCCGCCCCCTGAAAAACAACGGAGTCACATTAGCCGATAAGGGACAATAAGAGACGATTAGAGGTGATAAGAGACGATAAGGGCCGATAAGAGACGATAAGGGCCGATAAGAGATGATAAGGTACGAGAAGAGACGATAAGGGACAAGTCTGTGGCGAGAAGGAAAAACTTACACCCGAGAGAGCCCGTTGCAAACGAATTAACACTTCAACAGCATAGTTGGAGCCGGCGACGGGACACTGTCGATTCTGATCCGCGCTAGACGGTGCACGACCTCTTGAGCCTCGTCAATGTTGTGCGTTCATGGCAGTGGATGCAGCAATGGTCGAAGAATCTCGTTCATCGTGCAATACCCGAAGAGGTTGTTGAAGTCCCATCAAATAGCCTCTCTCTCCACCGCCCTTTCGGCATCAACTTTCTTAATCTCGACCTCGACTAACTTCTCCCTTAACCGCTTTGTGGTCTCCACATCGGTTGTATGCCTAGCTACATACTCGACACACTCCTTCTCATGCGTCATGTATGCCCACGTTCCCATCACTGCCTCTTTCCAAAGCTCTTGTGACGTACCGCCATCGTGATTCTTTGCTAGATCAGCTGTGAAAGCGTAACCTTGTTATCGACAAAGCCGACCGCTTCGCAAATGGAGGCACCGAGAGCCTGATAGAACCTGCCCTAGTGGCCTCCAGACTCCACCATACCCAAGACGTATTTCAACAACTCATCTTCGGACTTTAAACTGTCCATCATGATACTGTCGAGTAGACCATGCTTGAGGAGTAGGTACAGCGGCGTTATCTATACCTTCCTTTCGGGGGAGAGCATTCTTCGAAGCGGGAAAATGCGCTCAGCGTCCTCCTGAGCCTGCCTAAGTATTTCAGCCCTCTCCTTCTCCAAACCTTGCTCCCTGCTACCTTTGTCCGGCAGAATGAGGCGGTTATTGGGAATCGCACCTTCATCAGAGCCTGCCCGAAGTATCATGGCCATAGTCAGCGGTTGTCGAAATTCCATCTGGGCCGAGGTCGGGAGGCAATCGCCCGAGGTATCGGCGGGTCAATGTCAGAGTCAGCGGGTCTCTCGGCAATACTCGTCTCTCTCAACCGCTGTAAAGCCAGCGGGGGTCGAGGCCTTCTCGGCGTAACGGTCTCTTCCACAGACATTCCCGTAAGCCTTTTCGCCATTGCTGGGGGATTGAGAGCTCTTGTCTTCTTCGTGGACTCTTCAAATCTTGCCTTCTTCGTGGCCTCTTCAGCTTTTGCCACCTTCTTTGGTACAGCCTGCTTCGTAGGCTCGGTCTTCCAGAGCACGATGGAGGAATCGCTTTCTCTCTTCGGCGCGAGTGCGGGCTTCCGGACCCTGGATATCGGGTTCTCGGCACCGGAATTCCTGGAGGCATCATCTCCGGACCGAAGACCGTCCTTTTTGCCGAAAACAGCTAGAGTGCCTATGTTATCGGCCTCATGATCTGTGTTGTGATCTCCTCCCGACTCTGCCGACGAAGATGTATCGTCATTGGACTCCGCTTTCGGGGGCGGAGGTTTTTTCAGAGAAGGCATTGCGGTACGCTTCTGTGGACGGCCCTCCTTTGCGGCCTGTGCCACCCTCTTGCCACGCTTAATTCGGACTCGACTGATCCATTCTTTCTCATTATCAGCAGCCTTCCGAGGCCTCCTCTTCGTGGCTATCGACTGTATGGTGCCAAAAACCTCAATGGCTTCTTCCTCCGACCTGCAATCCCGAAGTCGTGCGACAAAGTTTGCCACATCCCTTACGTCCAAATTGGGATACGACGGCATCTTCACGCCCACCTTGCCCTTCCCTTCGCACAATGCATGGTTGCGGTGGAGGTTGAACCTGTGATTCTGGTGCGTTGTATTGCAATGTATGCACAATATCTCCTTGGGGCCGATTTGTCCAGTCGGTACGATGGGCGAGCCCGGTCCATGCAGCTCCAGGATAAGGGCCCTTGCCTCCATCACCTCCCAGCTATCGCTCCAAATGTGGTCCTTCTCAATGACAAATAGCTGCTCGATCTTCCCCGTTTCCTCGTTGTAGGTGGGTGGAATCCCTTTCCTGTTCTCCAACGGGATCTCATCAAATAGTGCCTTGCCGAAACACCCCGACCGCTTCGGCATTTTTACGGTCCTGCGAGGGAGGACATTGCCGAACATGAAACCATATCGTCCAAAACGATAATCGGGAACCCTAAAACCCTGAAACCCTAAACCTGGACGCTTTGCAAAATTTCCTACATCTTTACACAACTTATTTTCCAACGCCCCACATTTGAAATGGAATGAAAGAAGGACAGGGAACTTACCGAAAAGAAATGGAAAGAAAGAATGACAGAGAAAGCACCGAAATGGAATGAAATAAAAAGCAAGAAGGGCAAGAAACTTACCGAAAAGATCAGTCAGCGATTTCAAGGTTTTGCAGCAGCGATCGCTGACGCGGAGCTTGAACTTCCTGGATATGTCGCCAGACGGCAAAAGACACAGTTTGAAAGTGCGAGAAATGGTGCCGCCACAAAAAACTTTGCCATGACTGTATTGGGGTTTCACGTTGATGGTGATGATGAACGCCTAACCTACCCTAAACCGAGTAGCCTCCTCTTTCTATCTCTGAGAATGTAGGCGATAAGCTTGGATTGCTTCCTCTTCGAATCGCGCATCCGAAGAACCTTGTCACCGTGTTTCTTCAGGTAGTCTCCATGCGATACAATTTCCTAAACGCGGCATCAAGGTCCTCCACCCCCTTCTCATGCACGCCAGCCGATTTCTTTCTCCCTTGACGCCTCCATGTTTTCCCTGCTGCTCCGTTATCGACAATGGTTGGTGGCGTCGTCTCGCTAGAATTCCCATCAGACCTGTCCTGTATGGGGAGATTGAGATCGAAGAACTCCATTCACGCGCAGACAAGCACTCCCTTTTTTGCACAATGATAGTGCAAAAGACGGCGCCGTACGAAACGATGTGGATGGCACTTCGCAGCCGCCGAGAAGGACGGGTCATTCTGGAGTACACCTGTCAGGGCGAGAAGGGGCTTTCAGTGATCCGAAGAAGGTGGGGGGAGAAAGGACTATCGGCGAGAATTCCGATAAGTGATACGGGCAGCACGAAAAAGATGTGGGCGAAAGTGGACGTTATTGTGGGAAGAATGGCGCATGGAGGCGAAAAGGTGCTTGTTGAGAAAGGCCGCTCTTCGCGGTGTCAGGCCTAAAACCGAGCCATGACACCGCAAACCCGGATTGACTGTAGTGACTGGGAGTAGGGGTGTATCTCCATGTGAGCCCGACCCGACATTTGGACGATGGGTTTACTGTTAAAAAAAGGTTTATGCACTATTGTCCCTCCCATCATGCATAAAAGTCTACTTATACATAAAAGAAGGATGATGATTTCATGGCATGGAGAGCATAAATAAAATTTGATGAAGCATGGCATTGGTGACTGTTTCCCCATGACTCATGAGTTTACAAGTTTTCTCCATCTGACATATGTGTTGATTGAACAATACATTAACCCCTAAAGGACCCAGTGTCCAAAAAGGGCTTTTTGAAAAATCGGTCAGGTTTCTATGGTGTCAATTTCCAACATTCTTCTTTGAAATTTTTACTATAGAAAGACATTACCAAGAGCTCAGTGGGAAAACAATTTTTTCCTAAATTGGACATTTGATGAAAAAGTTATAGGGTTTTGAATTTTAAATGTGGAGGGCGGGCACCTCGGGCACCTCCAAAAACTTTTGATAGGACACTCTATTGAAAGTGAGATTTTCAGTAATCGCATTTAATATTATTTCCCTTCATGTTGTCAAAAAAAAGTTCTTGTCTTTAGTGAAAAATAGCATACCAACCCAAGTCAAACATTTTCACACATTGTCACTCATTGTCGGGCAAGGTACCAAAATACTTCTTCTTTTCCACATAAAACCTAGAGATCTTCATATTTATGACTTTATATTTTTTCCAAAACAATATGTAACCTAAACCTTCTTATTAACCATTCGGATTATCAATCAAAAACATATTAAGTACAAAAATAATTAAAGTGTGAATTAACAAATTTTGAGCCTCCACTCCTTGTACACTTGTTTTGAATATGCTACACCCTGTCTCTACCTCTAAAATTGGTGTGTAAGGAGCTAACATCATGCTTAACAAGATGGTAATAGATTTAGACCTTGTGTAGTGAAAATGTTTGACACCAACTGAAGTCAAAGTCTGCTGATCCACTAAACGTAGGGAAGAAAATGAACCATTTGCTTGACTTCAAACACGATAATCTTTCAATCCGTGCGGTCAAAGTATATGAAATTTTGTACATGTATTACTTAATAAGCTTTTATTGAGATCCTACGGTCAGAACTAAAAATAAAAGTTTTTGTTACCTTCATTATTCATTGCACTAGAATCCATTTAGTTTGAAGTGTTTTTGGTGTGAAACTGTCTTGGTAACTTAGAGCATCTCCACTACTGGCATAGAATTTTCCACGCTAGGTCGGAAAATCAACTCCACGGCAGGAGTGGTTTGAAGTTTCGAGTAATAAGAGTTCCACCGCAAAGCTCCAAAATTTTCAACCCACAAAAACGCTTTCACCTTTCACTTCCCACCACCAATGATACGACGCCACGTGTCGCCATCAATGACATGGCGCCACGTGTCACGAGGATATGGGTGTGTCGCCAACATCAAAAAATGGCGCACTCCCCCCATCCAAGGAGATTTTGGTGTGCCATGTACCAAAACGTCTAAAATTTTATAAAGTTTCCCCGATTTGAGGTGTTGGATGCAACTTTTTGACCTCACAGAACTCCAATTTGGTGGTTCTCTGTCTCCGGGTGGAGATGCTCTTAGGGATTTAGCTTATTAATCATGATTGTACACCCAAGCCACATCCACTACTTATGATATCACAGAGGATTTGAGATCTTCAGTCCATACAAGCCATTGGCTCCCGCATGTGGCATCGCGGCCCTTGCCTGAGCTCTAAGACTTCTTCACCATTCCTTACCTCGGTGTGGACGTGGATCCCATTAGCTCTGAGATCCCGATAGCTGATCAGACTCTTGGGAGCTTTGGGAGAGTACATTGCATGTGTACACTTGAGGGAGGTCCCCCAAGGCAATACTATAGTTGCATGGCCCTCACGGAATTGGAAAGTCTGTCTTCCAGCAATTGTGATGACATCACAATCTTGCTAGGCTTGAGCTCCATGGGTGGGAAATGTGAGGTACTTGGGATCTCGCAAGATCGTATGAGTGGTGGTGTTGTTCAACGAGGCAACATCACATTGTACCTTGGATTTATCCATGCTCACCATAAAATGTTCGGGATCTACACTATCTGGTGATGGAGCATCTAGTGTATGAGTTTCTCTATTCCTAGATTAAGCTGCTGCAACTACTGATACAGTTTTACTGAAGTTCTACAGTCCTTAGCTAAGTGTCCATGCCCACCACAGATATGACAATCACAAGTCTTACGCTGTGATTTAGACTTATTACCCTTAGTATTTCCAAAGTTAGGTCTTTCAGATGACTTATCTTTAGATTTTGAGGAGGACTGTCGAGGTTGATTCTGCTTTGATTGATGTTTCCACGTGCCACGTGGTTTTTGTGTCGCCATCTCCACAGTATGTACTTCCTTCACAGGTTTGGACTCAGCGTTCTTCAATAGAAGCAGCTGTAAAACAAAGCAAGAGGGAGAGCTGCTATAAAAAGCACAAGCAAAAATGCAAAAGCAAGAAAGAAAAAGCAAGAAGCTATGCTATAACCACGCTATAACAGGAGCAAGATGCTATAGAAAGAAATATAGAGCTTTGTGTTGATAACGTGTTGAGGATAGGAAATACAACAAGGACACAAAAGAGATGTATTAACCCCTAAATTACCAAATCTCCTTGGAGGGACGTTGTCAATTTTGAGCAGGTTCCTAAAATTCGAAAAAAAATCATTCTTTTTTTGAAAATTTTATACTAGATTGTCCTTGATAAGAGCTTTGTGGAGGTAATTTTATTTTATTTTGGATTTGTGGTTTGAAAGTTAGTACAACTCAAAGTAAAACATGGGGACTTCGGACAGCTCCAAAAATTTGCTAGAAGTTTCTACTAACATTGAGATTTTTTATACATATAAAGAATATTACCTTCTTTGACGATGTCCAAAAAAAATCTTGTCTTTAGTGTAAAAAACCATTTTGTCTCAAGTCAAACATTTTCACACATTTTCAAGCAAGGTACAAAACAAATTCTTATTTTCCTCATAAAACTTTGAGATCTTCATATTTTTCACTTTTTCTTTTTTCTACTACAAGATGTGGTGTAAGCCTTCTTATTGACCATTCGGGTTAACATTCTAAAACGTTTTCAATTCACAAAAAAAGAAAAAGGTGAAATTGCTTTTTTTGAACCTCCAGTCCTTGCACAATTTTTTTGAATATGCTACACCCCTTCTTTACCTCTAAAAAATGGTGTATAAGGAACTAACATCATGTTGAACATAATGGTAATGAATTTAGACCTTATGTAGTGCAAAATTTTGACTCCAAGTGAAGTCATAGTCTGCTGATCCACTCAACGCAGGGAGAAAAATGAGTCGATTTTGCTACTTCAAACACTATAATCTTTCAATCCGTGCGGTCCAAGTCAATGAAATTTTGTGAGGAGTTTAGTTAGTAAGTCTTAATGGAGATCCTACGGTTAAAAATGAAGATACAAGTTTTGGTTTCCTTCCTTAGTCATTGCACTAGAATCAGCAGTTTTGAAGTGTGTTTTTCATGTGAGCCCGACCCGACATTTGGACAATGGGTCTACTGTTGAGATTTGGGTGTTCACCATTATGCCTTCCACCATGCATAAAAGACTGCTCTCACATAAAAGAAGGGAGGTTGTTGAAAATGTGATTCTATTCTGCCACGCTCATTAGAAACTAATATCATAAGTAGTGGATGTGGCTTGGGTGTACAATCATGATTAATAAGCTATGGTTTGCCCACTATATACCAGGGAAGACCAAAGAGAGAGAGTAAAAGTCCTTTTCTTCTATTGGTCCATGGGATCCCTTTTCTAAAGTAAACTCAAGTAAACTCTAGTTAACCATGTGTAGAGCGTATTGATAAAATACTTATCCCAACAGGCTCATCTCTACGTCAGACTGTTCTAATGCCTGATGAGAACTGGGGAACGCATTCATAATTTGATTGAGCATAGACAGCAGCATCTGGTAGCTCGCTTCGTTTTTCGCGCTCGGTCGGCAAACGGTAAAATGGTTGGCCGATTCCACCTTGAAGTTATTCCCATCTGACAGTCTCATCGCTGAAGCATCGTGCACAATTTTACCCTGTAGTAAAATTGTGTTAAAATTACGTTAAAATTTATTTTATACATCTCATAAAATGTCAGCTAGCTTTCCAAAAATCTGGAGGACTCTCTAAATCTAATAAAAAGGGAAATTCAGCCAATGGGATGGGATAATGATGTTCTAATGCTATCCCCTTCATTGACTTTCCCTTTTTAAGCTTGATTTGGAGAGGCCTCAAAGTCTTTTGAAAACTAGCTAACATATAATGAGATGTATCTGAATTAGTTAATGTCCAAACCCAAATTTTACTGCGTTTTCACAATAATGCCCTCCAAGTCATAAAAAAATTACGTTAAAATTTATTATCTATTAAAGAACCAGATATGATGATATATTGGGCCTGCTTGACGGGTGCATTGCAAATGCTCTAACTACTGCACCTTTTGTGAGATTGGTGATTATCTATGAGCAATTTGTGAGAGGATTATAGGGTGACGTACTAACGTGAGATTTGAATGAGAAGGAAATCTATCAAGGGGGGGCGTACTCACCACTGCCTCGCTCATTCGGAGGCCCTCAATGAAAGCAAACACTGGCGGTTGATTCATTTTCAGAAATAATTCAAACTGCACAGTGAGTTCTTCCATCTTCCTCGAGAGCTCTGCGATGTTTGATAAGAGGGTCCCTTGTGGAGAGTAGAGTTCATGAACACCAGGCCTGTTGTACCATTTTAGCAGTCCATTGATGTACGTATCTAGCTTCTGAGCTCCCGAGTGCGGGACGGCGTAGAATATGAACCCCCGGATGTTCTTCACAAACTTTCGGCACTTTGCGGCCTGCAATCTGCTAAAGTTGTTTGTTGCCTGCTGATGCGCAAGTCTTTGTGCTTCCACCACCAGACTCTTGATGACGAGGCCTCCAAAACTGTGGCTGATCAGGACGACAGCGTTTGATTGTCCGATCATGTTGTTACTGCTGTGTTTCAAAGCGGAAAAATGGAATGTTACATGCATACAACTCTTAAAGCTCGTTAGTATTCTTGCGCTGACTGTACTATACACAAGTCTGACATTCCAGACAGACGATTGCAACAAACAAGTTTTTTGGAATTCAGGCATTTTAACCCTGAAAGGACCATTATCCCTTTGGGGGACAAGTTGGCCTTTGGGCATATATCTATAGCTAAACCGCTAAGTGTGCTTCTCTGAAACTTTTATTGAATTCGAAGATTCATGTGGACATCTAGTTTTTTTCATTCCGACATATGATGAAGAAGTTATGAATTTATGAAAATTTGGGGACGACTGCCCGTCCAAAAAAATCTTTAAAAATTACAGTTCTTTTAATAAAAATTTGAAGTTATTTCTTTAGACTTTTTATAGGTGAGAATCATTCAATTTCAATCAATGAGATGAAAGTTATGAAGAGTTTTTGTTTGTAGGCAATTACTGATTGTCTACTCTAAAACAAACTTTGAAGCCTTTTATTTTACTCAATTCTTAATATTTTGGAAAAAAATTTAAACCAAAGGAAGTAGATTGTTTATCACAACATCATAGCCGTTGAGATTTGCATTTTTCATTTCAATAACTAAATTCTTAACAATTTAGTGTTTTGACTCATTATCTACTTCGTTTTAAGTACTATTTTTTCCCATGTGTTGTATAGTTCAAATTGATTTGAAATTTCTCCCACATATCTAGCTTGATCTCCTACATGGAGAAAATAAAGTGCAACTTCGGGTAGAGCATTTTTTTGTTATAATAGTGGTCAAGGGCTTCTGAAATTTTTGGGCAGCATGGGCATAAACTTTTTTTTTTCACATTAGATGTAAATATCTCACTCCTCTTCATTTGGAATGAGCTGAATTTTTCCCACAAGTACCTCTTCAGCTTTTCTAGTTTGGGGCAAGATTCTACGGTGGGATTTTCCTAAATTAAAACATGAAACCCCTTTTTACTAAGCCTCCTAAAAGTGACAGTTTTTAGTGACTTTCACGGAAAAAAGGGCTTGGTCCTTTAGGGGTTAATAACAAACATGACGACGTGGTAACTAAGCTTAGAGACTGAGCTAAGTTAAACTGTTTTGCAGAACTGGTTAGTACGAGCTTAACAATCAGCATGCAAACGAGTGACCAAGAGCACCCACCTAAAGAGGCATTGAAGAAGGTTTTTGGCGATCTCGCTGACATCGGTGTGGGCGGAGGAGACGGCCGCGTCGTACTCCAAAGCAAACACTCTGGCCTTTCCCATCATGTCAAATCCAAGCCAGGCTTCGGGCCAACAAACCCCCGGCTCCTGTTCACTGGAGCGCGTGTGCCATGTCTTCTTCCAGACTTCTCTCTCCAGATCACCAATTGCGAAGCCATGGCAAAAAACAATATCCACACATGCGTCTTCGTCTTCAGCTGCGTTCACTGGAAACAAACGGTGTACCGGATCGATGAGGTCCTGCATGGAAGGGATTCAGTATACACTATACCCGTGTCAAATACTGTGGTTGTGATTGAAACGAAGTACAAGAGTGATATGAAGAAACTAGTGTGGGTTGGTACAGGAGGCATATTTGTACCACGTTGATTTCCTTCTTTCTTTGATGAGCCCCATAAAGCTTGAATATGCCGAAGGCGATGGCACAAAGGATGGCAAACCCTCCCAACGCTCCGAAAACGACTCCAGCAATTTGGCCGGGCGAGAGCTTGCACTGGCTCTGGCAACCTTGGGTGGAGTAGCAATAGATATCTGACGTCCCACAGTGTCCTTCCTTACTGCAGCACATGTTATCTTTGCACTTTGCGTTCCCTGCATATTTGCCACAATCGGGAGTAGTAGAGCCGGGAGCCGAAGTGGGTCCAGTTCTCGAATCACCCTCGCATCCACGTATTGGACTAAAACCCAATTGGCAGCCCTCTCCACAATGATCTGGACCACTTCCACAAAAATTGTACTTACTGCAACAGGTGCCCTGCTTACAAGTTCTACCCCCACTTAACTCTCCACACGATGCCTCCTGTGCTCCCTCGACAACGCCGGCGTTCAGGAAGAACGTCGTGGCTACGATGAGTAGTATTCCAACTATACATGCCTGCAGATTAGGCAGCCCACAGCGTTGGACGCCAGAGACAGATCTCATGGTTCTCTCGAAGTTTGCCCTTGATGGTCGGTGCACGATGCAGCTTGCCGAAACCAGACAAGGACACGATAAAACACCGCAGCAAGGTCGTATCGTTTGCCGAAAACGACCAGTGCCACATATGTATGCAGTTCACAGTCAGCCAAGTTGATGTAATAACTCTATAATTCGATACCTGCAGACAGTTTTGTGCAGACAACTTTAGAAACGAGACCGCGTTGTTCACAACTGTTTCCGTCGAACATCCTGGTACCTTCTTCACCCCCAAAGTGGTAGACCGTAGATTTGAGTGTCAGACAAGTAGATTACAGAGTACAGACAGTGACTGTGCAGCAAACGTGCGAGATGCTTCAAAAATTCTCCTACCAGTAGATCGCGTTAAAGAGGTTCGACTGTCTATTTTTCTGTTCATGTACTTGAATAATCTACAGTATGTTATAACACTTGTAGTCATGTATAATCATGTAGGACAACAAGTTTTCAGTTTATTCCAGAGACAGAAGTGAACGAAGATTTATTATTTTCCTTCTTTCAACTGTTAACCCTTTAGCGCCCAGGAAGCCCGAAATGGGACTCTGGAAGTGCTAAAACTCAATTTGCATGAAATCCATCAGGAACTAGGCTTTGAGATACCAGGTTTAGAGTTGTGCACTCATTACACGAACACTCTCCAACAATCAGAACATGATTTGGATTTATAGAACTCTTGGAAAAGCTAGGAATACAGCACAAAATACACCTAATACACTAAAATACAGTAAATACAGTGAATACTATGCCACATACTATGTTGTATTTCACACACATGCACATCGATTTTGGTCTTAAATTTTTTATTGAACTTCGTCTTTAAGACATTCTTCATTGTCTTGTGATTGTTGATCTCTCTCCTCACATACGAGACTTCCGTTTTGATTTGTATAAGGTTGGAACATTTTTGTATGCAATCAAGTAGGAAAAAGCAAAAAAATCACCAATAATTGTGTATAAATATTTTCTTCACACATGATATGTCAATGCGAAGCTATCAACCTAGTGCACATGTGAGCTGCTCTAATTCAAAGTAAAACAATTCTTGCAAGAATCTATTGATGGTTAAAGTAGTACACCCTCCAAATTTCACAATTTTCACTACCAATATATACGGTAACTTTAAACACTATAATCTATTCCTTCAACCGTTGGATGTTGTGCAAAATTTCCCCAAAGTTGAGGTCATGGGTTAAGTTCAATTTTGTAAGGTTAGATATTAATATTAGGCATTGTATTTCCATCAAATCCGGTTCAAAGAAAAAAATCAGCAGAAATCTTGGATTTTCCAGAAACATCCCTGGGCGTAAAAGGGTTAAGGGTTGAGGAAGGAAAATCCGTGAGTCTGACATGTTCGTGACCAGGCTAAGGAATAAAATTTTCTGCTTACTGACTCATACCCTCAATTGCCCTACCAGAGGCTTCCACCTTTCCGAACCAGCGTTTGGAAATGAAGGTCAAGGGGCAGCAACCCAGACAAGGCACCATAATGGCCCAGTAGTTGTGACCTACAGTTTGGAAGCTCGGAGGGCGGAGTCCGATGAGCCTGTGGGACAAGGGTATCAGCCTGAATCGTATCCGTACCCTGCATTTGCTCGTTTATCGACACGTTGCTCCTTTATCGACACGTTGCTCCTTTATCGACACGTTGCTCCTTTATCGACACGTTGCTCCATTTTCGACACGTTAGTCTCGGATGTGTTTAAAAATGGGTATTTCCTAGACTTTAACTCCGGTTGACTCGTATTTGAAATGAAAAAAATATGTGGAAAGCTACACCAAACATCGCAGTTGCTGTATTGCACGCTAAATGCGAACCCATACACTAAATGTAAAGATTACTATTAGTGTAGTGATATGACAGTACACTAAATGTGGAACACTACACTATATGCAAATTTCAGTAAAGATTTGGAGGATTTTTTTCTTACTTGTACACATTTAGTGTATGGAATGTTAGCAACTTAAAACTGCCAAGAAACTCCTGAGAAACTTCTGGGGGCCGTAACTCACTCATAACTTATCCGAATTGGGTACATGAGGTGTTTTTGACATCTACATTTTCTGTAGATGTCAAAAATCAACTCACATGTTTGATTTGGACAAAAATGGAGTAAGTTATGGCCATTCAGAGTATTTGCCTATGGAAACTAGGCATGTCAGCTAGTAGGTGATTGATTGGGGTATCAATAATGACATTGGTGGCTTGCACTAATTGTGAGCTTATTCACAAATACACTAAACATGGCATTTAGTGTTGCGCCCAGTAAATGACTTGTAAATGCTATAAGTTTTTACTCTAAGGTAAAAATATTCACTTAAAGTAAAAACTTATAGCATTTACAAGTCATTTACTGGGCACAACACTAAATGCGATGTTTAGTGTAGTGTATGAAAGTAAGTACACTATTCGCGACCATACACTAAGGGCCGCTTCACACTACGCCCAAGTCGAGAGGCCGACCGTCAAAATGAGTGGCCAAACTATGGCGAGAGGCCAAAATTTTTTGCCAAAAAAGTACATTAAATAATATAGATTGAAGGTTTGGCTGGTCGTGGTGTGAAGCCCCAAAGGCCAAGTCCAAAGTCCAAACCCCATATCATTACGCAAAAAAAAATCAGCCGATAAAAATCAGCCAATAAAAATCAGCCAAAAAAAATCAGCCCAAAAATTCGGTCTCTTTCATCTAACGGTCTAGATCTTGTCACTTTTTGATTATTTTAATAAATAAATTCGACGGACTCTCAATTGTAGTTTGGGTCGACCAAAATGGACGACCCAAGTTTTGCTCGAGAGGCCGTCGCTTTGGCGCCAAAACAACCCAAAAGTGTTGCCATGTAGGACGACGGCCTTTGGAGTTTGGGCACAAGTGTGAAGGCCCAAAGTCCGGACTCTGGCCATTCTAGCAATCTCATTGGTGGAAATCGACGGCCTCTCGCCTTGGCCACCAAGTGTGAAGCGGCCCTAAATGCGATGTTTAGTGTAGTGTACCAACCTCCTATTAAACATATATTACATCAATTAGCAGTAGAGCCGGGATGGAGATTATTCACGGGAGAATTTAAGAACTAAAGGACCTGCGTGGCTGGTTCTTGTAAATATGATTGAGCGATCCAACAGTCTTTGTCCAATCTACTGTAGTACTCTTCCTTAAACCCAAAAATTTACCTTAAATCAGATTCAAAGGTATTAGATTCAGTTTGAGCCACTAAGATTTTTTCCCTCGCAAATTCCCCCTCTCAGCCCACAGGCGAGGACACGTGTACAAAAAAGAACGTTGAGCTCGATTTTAAATGATCACCTAAAACCTTCACCTAAAACTTTGAAAGTCCCAAAATGACCTGTTTTTCCCAAATTAACGAATATGGTGTTCTGAATGCACTTTAAAAACCACAAGATCCAAAAGTCCCAAAATTGCATTTTATCCCAATTTACTTCACCCCAAAAGGACCAAGCCTCATTCTTCACCGTGCGGATTGAAAGATATATGCATTTGAAGAACTTTCCTTCACTACTACCCGCCTCAAAAAAATACAATTGTCAACTCTACAGTAGTACTATTCATCTCTATAGTACCCTGCCCAACTGCCAAAAGAGTCCAAAAGAGTCCAGCATTTTATGTTTGAAGCACCATAACTTTTTACCTATAAGTCCAAAAAAAGAAAGAAAAAGTTCCCGGAAAGATAATTGATATCCCTATTCTCACTAAAGATTTCAAGAAATCATCTTCAAATATGAAATATTAGGAACCTGGCCATAATCAATTTGTCCCCCGAGGGGACAAATTGTCCTTTAGGGGTTAACATGGTCTTCAGTGGGCTTTGGTTATCAAGTGACATACCTCAATCTCAATGTGTACTAAAAATATTCAATATTTAGGAGTTATTTAAATTTCTGTGAGCCTACAACAAATAGGTTGCTCCGAGCCAAGTATTGTATTTTTTTCTCAGCTTTTCTTCTAGCACTGGCATGGAAACAAGTCCACAACCACAGTGCAAATTCTAAACTGTATGGTAACTATTCTAAAGTAGCAACTCTTGCTCGAGTTCAGATGTGGAACTAACGCTCTGAACGAGGGGTACTGCTGCTGCTCCATCCAGGAACTCAATCAACTGGATGTACGCTTCGTCTTCTTCACGCAATGGCCTGCACACCTCAAAGTGGTCCGCTCCTTCAACCTTGTAATACGATTTGCGCGCAGTCTGCATAGCGGAGGCTTCGGGAACTAGAAGTGTCTGCAAGCAAGTATGTGATCATTCATCATTGCAATAACGAAGTGAAATCAGCGAGCATGGACATCCACACTTTCACTGCAAGTCGCATAGCTCAAAAAACTCTTGAAACTGAATGATCCACTAAGGTAGGAGGCTCCTAAACCGACCATCTAAGGGCTCAAACTGAATTTTGTGGAGTTGAAACTTCTCGAAAAATATTTCAGTAAATTTTCCTTGAAAGACAAGAGGAATTGACATCTAATTCAAGTTGTTTCATATTCTTTGAAGCTTTGTGAAATTAGTTATGAAATTTTGAAGTTGAAGTGGCATAGGGTTCTACAACCGTCGGCCCCACCTTGTACAGTGCTTATACATTGTTGAAACCTATGAAAAATAACATGTACAAACTGAGTACTACACTTGAGAAGGTGGGCGGTATTACAGCCTGGGCGGTTTATGAGCCTCCTACCTTAGTGAGTGCAATGCTCACTCACCTCAGTTCCAGGCATGAACTTGCCCTCCGTGAAAGCGAAGACGGGCATGTCGGCAGGCACGTAGTTCTCGAAGTCCGCAGTCAGTTGTTGCATCTCGCGAGAGGCCGCTTTCAGGTTTTTCATGATCCCTGCCAACCTACCTTTCTGCGGCACTCCACTCCCGCGGCTAAATTGAGTCCAGAACTTCAGAAAATCTTCTGGGGTCCCCGCGTGCGGCACGCTGTAGAACACCACGCCTTTTAAGTTGGCCAGGAACGCCTGGCAGTCTGCGGCGGCCCGCCTGTCCATAGCGTTGTTACATCTCTGATTGGCGACGCTTTGCGCCTCGCAGATCAAGCTCTTGATGACCAGCCCGCCGAAGCTGTGCCCCACCAGGATAATCGGCCTTGAATCCTCGGCATCCGCCAGCTCCGACCGTAATTTGCTGTAATCTTGGTTGCACAGCCATGCCGCATCGATCAGACCTCTTTCATGAAGTCTATTCCAATCACTTCAAATAAAGCTAAGAACTAGTATGTAATATAGCTCGATTCTAGATCCAGACGAAACCTAAAGGAACTATAAATTTTCCTCCTCCACAATGGCGTGAAGATCCTCGAACGTCACAAACCCTGCAGAACAGAGTAATTGGGCCTAATCCTCGATCGACATAACCATCGGCCATATCTCATTTGAATCACCGTCTTTGAAGGCAACTTGAGATTTGCAGTGATATGGATCCAGGGAATTCCTCGCTTAGACTCAGCCTCTCAACATCAACAATGAGACTTTTAAGAGAACAACACTATCGTCTTTCGGTTGCTGCTGATCATATACTGGAGTCTTTCACACTTTAGATGGAATTTGTTTTCACTCGATAATGATCTGCAGTTCTACTAGAAGAAGCAGTATTATGGTTAAGGCGCCCTTGAGCATCAAGATGGAAATGTTGCTTGAACATGAGCATGTACCTAAGCAAGCTGACTCTGAGATTGTGGCCGATCTCCTTGACGTCGTCATTGACGCCGCGAGGGCCGGCGTCGTAGGCGGGAGCGAGCACCAACACTTTGCCACCAAAGTGCTTGGGCAACCAGACCTTGGGCCAGCACACTTGCCTCTCCCGGGGCGATCCGTGACTCATCCATGTCGCTTCCCACTCTTTGGGACCTCTGGACAGCCCGTGGAACAGGATGATGGTGGCAGTGTGTTCCACGCCTTTAGGAGGCTTGTACAACGTGTGCACATCGTATGACTGCTCCGCCTGCAGGCACAACAGCCATTAACACCAACTTTGTAGCAATCTTTAGAAATTTGCACAAATCAACAGGTCATACCATTCTACTGGATGTGACCCAAGCTCTTCTTCAACTCGAACTTCTGAACACAACATTCGTTGTGTCCACTATGAGATGCTTGCGGTGGAACTGCGTGTCAAATCGGTGACTGCAAGAAGTAAAGGCGCTTTTGCTTCCTCCTGGAGGTTGAGACTCCTAATATTGCAATGAAGTTTGACTAGTACAGTCCAGTTATAATTCTGTCTAAGGGTGTATCTCCGCGTGAGCCCGACCCGAAATTTGGACGATGGGTTTTCTGTTTAAAAAAGGTTGTGCACTATTGTCCCTCCCATCATGCATAAAAGTCTACTTACACATAAAAGATGATGATTCCATGGCATGGAGAGCATAAATAAAATTTGATGAAGCATGGCACTGGTGACTGTTTCCCCATGACTCATGGGTTTACAAGTTTTCTCCATCTGACACATGTGTTGATTGAACAGTACATTAAGCTTATTAATCATGATTGTACACCCAAGCCACATCCACTACTTATGATATTAGTTTCTAATGAGTGTGGCAGAATAGAATCACATTTTCAACAACCTCCCTTCTTTTATGTGAGAGCAGTCTTTTATGCATGGTGGAAGGCATAATGGTGAACACCCAAATCTCAACAGTAGACCCATTGTCCAAATGTCGGGTCGGGCTCACATGAAAAACACACTTCAAAACTGCTGATTCTAGTGCAATGACTAAGGAAGGAAACCAAAACTTGTATCTTCATTTTTAACCGTAGGATCTCCATTAAGACTTACTAACTAAACTCCTCACAAAATTTCATTGACTTGGACCGCACGGATTGAAAGATTATAGTGTTTGAAGTAGCAAAATCGACTCATTTTTCTCCCTGCGTTGAGTGGATCAGCAGACTATGACTTCACTTGGAGTCAAAATTTTGCACTACACAAGGTCTAAATTCATTACCATTATGTTCAACATGATGTTAGTTCCTTATACACCATTTTTTAGAGGTAAAGAAGGGGTGTAGCATATTCAAAAAAATTGTGCAAGGACTGGAGGTTCAAAAAAAGCAATTTCACCTTTTTCTTTTTTTGTGAATTGAAAACGTTTTAGAATGTTAACCCGAATGGTCAATAAGAAGGCTTACACCACATCTTGTAGTAGAAAAAAGAAAAAGTGAAAAATATGAAGATCTCAAAGTTTTATGAGGAAAATAAGAATTTGTTTTGTACCTTGCTTGAAAATGTGTGAAAATGTTTGACTTGAGACAAAATGGTTTTTTACACTAAAGACAAGATTTTTTTTGGACATCGTCAAAGAAGGTAATATTCTTTATATGTATAAAAAATCTCAATGTTAGTAGAAACTTCTAGCAAATTTTTGGAGCTGTCCGAAGTCCCCATGTTTTACTTTGAGTTGTACTAACTTTCAAACCACAAATCCAAAATAAAATAAAATTACCTCCACAAAGCTCTTATCAAGGACAATCTAGTATAAAATTTTCAAAAAAAGAATGATTTTTTTTCGAATTTTAGGAACCTGCTCAAAATTGACAACGTCCCTCCAAGGAGATTTGGTAATTTAGGGGTTAATACATCTCTTTTGTGTCCTTGTTGTATTTCCTATCCTCAACACGTTATCAACACAAAGCTCTATATTTCTTTCTATAGCATCTTGCTCCTGTTATAGCGTGGTTATAGCATAGCTTCTTGCTTTTTCTTTCTTGCTTTTGCATTTTTGCTTGTGCTTTTTACAGCAGCTCTCCCTCTTGCTTTGTTTTACAGCTGCTTCTATTGAAGAACGCTGAGTCCAAACCTGTGAAGGAAGTACATACTGTGGAGATGGCGACACAAAAACCACGTGGCACGTGGAAACATCAATCAAAGCAGAATCAACCTCGACAGTCCTCCTCAAAATCTAAAGATAAGTCATCTGAAAGACCTAACTTTGGAAATACTAAGGGTAATAAGTCTAAATCACAGCGTAAGACTTGTGATTGTCATATCTGTGGTGGGCATGGACACTTAGCTAAGGACTGTAGAACTTCAGTAAAACTGTATCAGGAGTTGCAGCAGCTTAGTCTAGGAATAGAGAAACTCATACACTAGATGCTCCATCACCAGATAGTGTAGATCCCGAACATTTTATGGTGAGCATGGATAAATCCAAGGTACAATGTGATGTTGCCTCGTTGAACAACACCACCACTCATACGATCTTGCGAGATCCCAAGTACCTCACATTTCCCACCCATGGAGCTCAAGCCTAGCAAGATTGTGATGTCATCACAATTGCTGGAAGACGGACTTTCCAATTCCGTTAGGGCCATGCGACTATAGTATCCCCTTGGGGGACCCCCCTCAAGTGTACACATGCAATGTACTCTCCCAAAGCTCCCAAGAGTCTGATCAGCTATCGGGATCCCAGAGCTAATGGGATCCATGCCACATTGAGGTAAGGAATGGTGAAGAAATCTTAGAGCTCAGGCAAGGGCCGCGATGCCACATGCGGGAGCCAATGGCTTGTATGGACTGAAGATCTCAAATCCTCTGTGATATCATAAGTAGTGGATGTGGCTTGGGTGTACGATCATGATTAATAAGCTTAATGTATTGTTCAATCAACACATGTGTCAGATGGAGAAAACTTGTAAACCCATGAGTCATGGGGAAACAGTCACCAGTGCCATGCTTCATCAAATTTTATTTATGCTCTCCATGCCATGGAATCATCATCCTTCTTTTATGTGTAAGTAGACTTTTATGCATGATGGGAGGGACAATAGTGCACAACTCTTTTTTTAACAGAAAACCCACCGTCCAAATGTCGGGTCGGGCTCACATGGAGATACACCCTTAGAGCACCTCCACCAGGGACGCGCCAACCCGGTGGAGACTGCCCTGGGTTTTGGCCCTGAACCCTGCCCCGTGGTTGGGCTGCAGGGCGCCTAGCGCAGCGCTAGCCGGGAGTAAGGTTATTTGGCCTGGAAACCTGGCTCTCATAATAAAAATCCTGGTGTGGGTCCATGCAAAAACGCGTCAGTGAATGGACTGTCAGTGGCAGCCACTCCCACAGCCATTGTTGCTCCACCACGTGCTAGAACCAATTGGTGGCCTAGCCCCGGTGAAATTTTCAGCCCCCCGCCATATTCTCTCCTTTTCCAGGCTTGCTCCCAACTCCCTCCATCCCGCCTGACCGGTTTGGCGGCCCCGACCAGCGCGGTGGGGGAGCACCTATCTCCAGACCCACCAAACCTGATAGGTCTGCCGGGATGGGAGCCTGCGGTGGAGGTGCTCTTACCCCTCTTGGTTTGCAAGGCAAGGAATCGTTTCTACCGCGAATGTTGCTTGTAATCATCAAAATTTGCAATTTTACTGCAGCATTGTAGGCTGAGGCCGGCAGCTTTCTCGGTTCTTCTGATAGTAGACAAATTTTGTTTGTATTTTCCAGTGTTGTGTTGCCATACTTTAATTGGAATGACGCGGGTTGACGTGTCGCACGTGTGAGACTACTGTTTCTCTTTTGAAATATCGGTACACTGCAAAAAGAATCCTCTGTTTCGATGAACAACAGGAGCACCCTACTGTAGCTTCTTCAAAACTACAGTATTTGATGATAGCTCGACACGGCTTCAACTCTTTTACTCCCACTGCCAAATGCCAAGAAAGACTCGGAGGGGGAGAGTCAAGATATGTGTAACTTTCATTCAATTAGTATTCCCTGGTAAAGATATTAGTCAAGATATTCCCTGGTAAAGTTGGAGGCAGTGGTCGAAGGAGGCACCCAACATTAGAACTTCTCATCTTTCATTTGTTGCCGCTGAAGCCAGACGGTCGGGCGAAATCGACTACGGCGTATCTCACAATTTTCAGTTCTCTTTGAGTTCGAAGCTCTAACTTGCATCCGTATGACAAGTCAAGTAAGTCTCCCTAACTTTATCATGCTGTTGGTGCAAGGTATACTCCAAAATATTGTATACAGATTTGTGGGATGCATTGATGGCGTTCTCTTCCAGACTGGGATCCACGGAAATGTCCCACAAGATCATTATCCAACTTCAGTAAACTCGATAGCCATGCACTTAGTAACGTTCAAAGAGTGTAGTTGAGAGGCGTTCGGACGTTGCTCAATAATCTACAGCTCTGTTTTGAGCCTCATCCATTGCTGGCCTCTAGTATCAAGATCGCCGGAAAATCTTTCAACTTGCGCTCGTCTAATGAGAAAACTAATCCTTCAGGCAGCCTATGTCAATTCGGAGTTTTCTTCCATCTTAGCAAGCTCTGGGTCAAATTATTCTATCATCCCCAACTGTTGTCATCCAAAGGTCCTTCCTTTCGTGTGGTCCGGCCGGCCATGGCCACTCGGCTATTCGTATGGGCAAGCCAAGGCTGTAAATCTAGACTGTGTTAACTGTGGATGGTTTGATTCTCTGACCAGTGTTCTGCATGCTGCATGTGCCAGATTATATTCACAGTCCATCGGCTATGGCCGGAGGAGGGAGCGGCGCTGGACTACAGACCGGCACTCGCAATCATCTTCTTCCACGGACTGCAGATTGAAGACGGGCACAAGGCTTGGGAGGCCACGTGGACGCAACGCCAGGGTGGAGACGGAGAATCCACGCCCGTTTGCTGGCCCAAAGCGTGGCTGCCCCGGGATCTTGGAGAGAAGAAGGTGGTGGTGTATTCGCTCTCCTACGACGCCGATGCTACTAAGTGGTATGGCCTGGGCAACACCGACGATGTCGAAGAGATCGGCAAAGATCTCATCAGTAAACTCGTCGCCAGGTACTTTCAAGCACTACCACGAATTCTGTCAGTCCATTTCTAAGATGGGTTCCAAGGCGGGTCTTGAGTACATGAATAAAATGATTCATACTGTCTCCCTCTGTCCCTCTAAAAAGACACATTTCTTGTACCACTAAAAGCTCCCTTTTGCTGATTTCAAACGCTGAGAAAGTGTTTGTCATGTTCAATGATCTCACTGGGGTAAGTTAAGCGACTAGAGAGCATTCCTCTCCTAGCAAGCTTGGCCTAATTGCCTATATGACGTACCATTGTTGTTACTAATCTTTAAATAATCAATAAGGAGGAGTTGGTAGCATGCACAAATATGATACTTTTTGCATAGAGTTTGGGTGCCCAAACAGCGACATCAAAGTTGGAGATTTTCCATACATTTGGTACTAGATGGTATATTGATTCTAGAATGCATGTGTCACTGACATAAAGACTAAAATAATAAGGAGCTGGCAACATTCACAAACTATGCACAAATATGATATTTTTGCATGAAATTTGGGTGCCCTCAAAACTGGAGATTTTGCGTACACTTGGTAGATGGTGAATGCATGTGTCACTGGCACAAAGACTAAAAACACAGTTAAGTCTTTCTCAAGGAGGGTTTTTGGACGATTTTAGAGGGACAGAGGGAGTATATCACTCACAAAAGAATGAGGTTTGACGTTTCTGAGGGAGTAGTTTATCACTCACAAAAGAATGAGGTTTGACGTTTCTCAAAGATCTAAGTGTAGTAACATTGAGTTGCAAGGGGGGATCGGACTGGAATTGATCTCATGCATGTGAGGCCGCTTTGGCTCTGTGTTGGATCACCGCAGTCCTAAATGGGGATTGGACAAGACGCAGTCCATCGCACTAGTGGGGCACAGCTTCGGAGGCCTGGTGATCAAGAGCTTGATTGTGGAGGCCAAGAAACTGGCCACGCTTCCCGGGCACGCCCAACGGAATGACGTCACCAGGGCCACCACCGACGCTTGTGCCGCGTTCCTGGCGAAGGTGAACTGCGCTGTGTTCTACGGCACCCCGCACTCGGGCTCTGACGCGGCCGATCTGGTGCAGAACCTGCAGAAACTGGCCAAGTGGAAGAGGGTTCCGTTGACGCTGGCGGGTATCCTCAAGAACCTGCAGCCCTTCCAAAGAGACATGGAGGAGCTCTCTGTTGCATTCCAAGATGCCGCTCGGCAGGACATCAACATCTTCGCTTTTGGAGAAGGCCGGCCCATCAGCCGCTGGTGGGGGTATCGCTTGGTAAGTTAAGTCCATGCCATTTGGTAAGGTAGGAGGCTCATGAATGGACCATCTAAGAGCATCTCCCGCCACTTGTCAAATGAAGCCCATGGAAACTAGGTTTGGAGGGGACGGGAGCAGCAAATAGCGCAACAGGGCGTGAAGTTCCTTTGTAGTCCGGAAGGTTTCAGGGCTTGCACTTGCGTTACAACAAATGGCGGTGCATTTGGCTACAGAGTGACGTAGCAGCGTGAACCAGTGCTGTTGGAGACTTGAAGTGCAGAAGCCGTTACGGGTTGAACGCAAAGGGCTCATTTGACGGGTGGCAGGAGATGCTCTAAGGGATGAAATTGAATTTTGGGGAGGTGAAACTTTTTGAATATCTTTCAGTAAATTTTCCTTGAAAGACAAAAGGAATTGGCATCTAATCCAAGTTGTTTCATACTTTTTGGAGCTCTGTGGAATTAGTTATAATATTTTGAAGTTGAAATGGCACAAGGCTCTAAAATGGTCCACCTTCTCAAATGTTTATGGCTACAGTACATTGTTGAAACCTATGGAAAACACCCGCTCACTAGGTTCAATCCGTGTTTGGGCTGTGAGGCCCTGTTTTGGTCTTCTTTCCGTCTCCCGCGGCCGTCCCCCAAAAGCATCTTTCCGCCCCCTTGTCCGCGTCTTTTCCTTCCAGCGCCTCTCGCCCTTTCCGAGATCCCTGCCCGATCCATCCCGATAAGCGCCTGCCCGCCCCTGCTATCGGCGCAGACCCCGAGACCCGATAACACCATATCGGCTATCGGCCTAGGAACGGATCCACGCCCACGTGTACCGGTGGGACCCATCCACCCGCCCTCCGCTGCCGATATGCCAGTATCATCCGGGGATGGTCACAATCATCCATCGCAAGAGGGTTGCAATCAGCCGGAATCCAAATCGATTGAATCTGAAAGCAATCATTTTTTGCATAGGGTTTCGATGGAGCTATCGCGGATTGAATGACAGGGCGGTCTCTTGATTTGGTCGAGGCGATGTGCTCTCATGGTAAAGCGTGAGATGGTTTTGATAGCTATAGTTCTGTGGTTGGCGGCTGGTAGTCTCGATAGGAGAATTAGAGTCTCATCATTGTCGCCATCAATTTCAAATGTTCCGGCGGCGTTGTTCAAATGGCGAAGGCTGCTGTTGGCTCGTTTTCTCTCTCATTTGCAAACCCGTTTGTTTGTACTCGCTATTATCGTTTGCGCTGTTCTTTTGCGAGCTCGATCTCAGAGAATTCCTTGACATCTTCCATCTCCGACGACGCCTTCTGGTAAGCATGCAAACCCTCCCGCTCTCATTCAGTTTGTAAACCTATAGGCTCATATCGAGTTGTGAAGTGGACGCAGGAAGTTGATAGTTAGGGTTTCTGGAACTCGATATTCTCAGTACTAGTTTTTCTGGAATCATACTGAAGTTTATCTGTAGACGATAAGGATTTTGGGGTTTAGCGATCTGTCGGATTTGTTTAGCCGTATACGATAAGGCACTCAGGTGATTTTCTATTCTTACGTTGTCA
>OZ020514.1:5705908-5845317 GCA_963971425.1 Bryoerythrophyllum caledonicum
CCACAGTGCAAATTCTAAACTGTATGGTAACTATTCTAAAGTAGCAACTCTTGCTCGAGTTCAGATGTGGAACTAACGCTCTGAACGAGGGGTACTGCTGCTGCTCCATCCAGGAACTCAATCAACTGGATGTACGCTTCGTCTTCTTCACGCAATGGCCTGCACACCTCAAAGTGGTCCGCTCCTTCAACCTTGTAATACGATTTGCGCGCAGTCTGCATAGCGGAGGCTTCGGGAACTAGAAGTGTCTGCAAGCAAGTATGTGATCATTCATCATTGCAATAACGAAGTGAAATCAGCGAGCATGGACATCCACACTTTCACTGCAAGTCGCATAGCTCAAAAAACTCTTGAAACTGAATGATCCACTAAGGTAGGAGGCTCCTAAACCGACCATCTAAGGGCTCAAACTGAATTTTGTGGAGTTGAAACTTCTCGAAAAATATTTCAGTAAATTTTCCTTGAAAGACAAGAGGAATTGACATCTAATTCAAGTTGTTTCATATTCTTTGAAGCTTTGTGAAATTAGTTATGAAATTTTGAAGTTGAAGTGGCATAGGGTTCTACAACCGTCGGCCCCACCTTGTACAGTGCTTATACATTGTTGAAACCTATGAAAAATAACATGTACAAACTGAGTACTACACTTGAGAAGGTGGGCGGTATTACAGCCTGGGCGGTTTATGAGCCTCCTACCTTAGTGAGTGCAATGCTCACTCACCTCAGTTCCAGGCATGAACTTGCCCTCCGTGAAAGCGAAGACGGGCATGTCGGCAGGCACGTAGTTCTCGAAGTCCGCAGTCAGTTGTTGCATCTCGCGAGAGGCCGCTTTCAGGTTTTTCATGATCCCTGCCAACCTACCTTTCTGCGGCACTCCACTCCCGCGGCTAAATTGAGTCCAGAACTTCAGAAAATCTTCTGGGGTCCCCGCGTGCGGCACGCTGTAGAACACCACGCCTTTTAAGTTGGCCAGGAACGCCTGGCAGTCTGCGGCGGCCCGCCTGTCCATAGCGTTGTTACATCTCTGATTGGCGACGCTTTGCGCCTCGCAGATCAAGCTCTTGATGACCAGCCCGCCGAAGCTGTGCCCCACCAGGATAATCGGCCTTGAATCCTCGGCATCCGCCAGCTCCGACCGTAATTTGCTGTAATCTTGGTTGCACAGCCATGCCGCATCGATCAGACCTCTTTCATGAAGTCTATTCCAATCACTTCAAATAAAGCTAAGAACTAGTATGTAATATAGCTCGATTCTAGATCCAGACGAAACCTAAAGGAACTATAAATTTTCCTCCTCCACAATGGCGTGAAGATCCTCGAACGTCACAAACCCTGCAGAACAGAGTAATTGGGCCTAATCCTCGATCGACATAACCATCGGCCATATCTCATTTGAATCACCGTCTTTGAAGGCAACTTGAGATTTGCAGTGATATGGATCCAGGGAATTCCTCGCTTAGACTCAGCCTCTCAACATCAACAATGAGACTTTTAAGAGAACAACACTATCGTCTTTCGGTTGCTGCTGATCATATACTGGAGTCTTTCACACTTTAGATGGAATTTGTTTTCACTCGATAATGATCTGCAGTTCTACTAGAAGAAGCAGTATTATGGTTAAGGCGCCCTTGAGCATCAAGATGGAAATGTTGCTTGAACATGAGCATGTACCTAAGCAAGCTGACTCTGAGATTGTGGCCGATCTCCTTGACGTCGTCATTGACGCCGCGAGGGCCGGCGTCGTAGGCGGGAGCGAGCACCAACACTTTGCCACCAAAGTGCTTGGGCAACCAGACCTTGGGCCAGCACACTTGCCTCTCCCGGGGCGATCCGTGACTCATCCATGTCGCTTCCCACTCTTTGGGACCTCTGGACAGCCCGTGGAACAGGATGATGGTGGCAGTGTGTTCCACGCCTTTAGGAGGCTTGTACAACGTGTGCACATCGTATGACTGCTCCGCCTGCAGGCACAACAGCCATTAACACCAACTTTGTAGCAATCTTTAGAAATTTGCACAAATCAACAGGTCATACCATTCTACTGGATGTGACCCAAGCTCTTCTTCAACTCGAACTTCTGAACACAACATTCGTTGTGTCCACTATGAGATGCTTGCGGTGGAACTGCGTGTCAAATCGGTGACTGCAAGAAGTAAAGGCGCTTTTGCTTCCTCCTGGAGGTTGAGACTCCTAATATTGCAATGAAGTTTGACTAGTACAGTCCAGTTATAATTCTGTCTAAGGGTGTATCTCCGCGTGAGCCCGACCCGAAATTTGGACGATGGGTTTTCTGTTTAAAAAAGGTTGTGCACTATTGTCCCTCCCATCATGCATAAAAGTCTACTTACACATAAAAGATGATGATTCCATGGCATGGAGAGCATAAATAAAATTTGATGAAGCATGGCACTGGTGACTGTTTCCCCATGACTCATGGGTTTACAAGTTTTCTCCATCTGACACATGTGTTGATTGAACAGTACATTAAGCTTATTAATCATGATTGTACACCCAAGCCACATCCACTACTTATGATATTAGTTTCTAATGAGTGTGGCAGAATAGAATCACATTTTCAACAACCTCCCTTCTTTTATGTGAGAGCAGTCTTTTATGCATGGTGGAAGGCATAATGGTGAACACCCAAATCTCAACAGTAGACCCATTGTCCAAATGTCGGGTCGGGCTCACATGAAAAACACACTTCAAAACTGCTGATTCTAGTGCAATGACTAAGGAAGGAAACCAAAACTTGTATCTTCATTTTTAACCGTAGGATCTCCATTAAGACTTACTAACTAAACTCCTCACAAAATTTCATTGACTTGGACCGCACGGATTGAAAGATTATAGTGTTTGAAGTAGCAAAATCGACTCATTTTTCTCCCTGCGTTGAGTGGATCAGCAGACTATGACTTCACTTGGAGTCAAAATTTTGCACTACACAAGGTCTAAATTCATTACCATTATGTTCAACATGATGTTAGTTCCTTATACACCATTTTTTAGAGGTAAAGAAGGGGTGTAGCATATTCAAAAAAATTGTGCAAGGACTGGAGGTTCAAAAAAAGCAATTTCACCTTTTTCTTTTTTTGTGAATTGAAAACGTTTTAGAATGTTAACCCGAATGGTCAATAAGAAGGCTTACACCACATCTTGTAGTAGAAAAAAGAAAAAGTGAAAAATATGAAGATCTCAAAGTTTTATGAGGAAAATAAGAATTTGTTTTGTACCTTGCTTGAAAATGTGTGAAAATGTTTGACTTGAGACAAAATGGTTTTTTACACTAAAGACAAGATTTTTTTTGGACATCGTCAAAGAAGGTAATATTCTTTATATGTATAAAAAATCTCAATGTTAGTAGAAACTTCTAGCAAATTTTTGGAGCTGTCCGAAGTCCCCATGTTTTACTTTGAGTTGTACTAACTTTCAAACCACAAATCCAAAATAAAATAAAATTACCTCCACAAAGCTCTTATCAAGGACAATCTAGTATAAAATTTTCAAAAAAAGAATGATTTTTTTTCGAATTTTAGGAACCTGCTCAAAATTGACAACGTCCCTCCAAGGAGATTTGGTAATTTAGGGGTTAATACATCTCTTTTGTGTCCTTGTTGTATTTCCTATCCTCAACACGTTATCAACACAAAGCTCTATATTTCTTTCTATAGCATCTTGCTCCTGTTATAGCGTGGTTATAGCATAGCTTCTTGCTTTTTCTTTCTTGCTTTTGCATTTTTGCTTGTGCTTTTTACAGCAGCTCTCCCTCTTGCTTTGTTTTACAGCTGCTTCTATTGAAGAACGCTGAGTCCAAACCTGTGAAGGAAGTACATACTGTGGAGATGGCGACACAAAAACCACGTGGCACGTGGAAACATCAATCAAAGCAGAATCAACCTCGACAGTCCTCCTCAAAATCTAAAGATAAGTCATCTGAAAGACCTAACTTTGGAAATACTAAGGGTAATAAGTCTAAATCACAGCGTAAGACTTGTGATTGTCATATCTGTGGTGGGCATGGACACTTAGCTAAGGACTGTAGAACTTCAGTAAAACTGTATCAGGAGTTGCAGCAGCTTAGTCTAGGAATAGAGAAACTCATACACTAGATGCTCCATCACCAGATAGTGTAGATCCCGAACATTTTATGGTGAGCATGGATAAATCCAAGGTACAATGTGATGTTGCCTCGTTGAACAACACCACCACTCATACGATCTTGCGAGATCCCAAGTACCTCACATTTCCCACCCATGGAGCTCAAGCCTAGCAAGATTGTGATGTCATCACAATTGCTGGAAGACGGACTTTCCAATTCCGTTAGGGCCATGCGACTATAGTATCCCCTTGGGGGACCCCCCTCAAGTGTACACATGCAATGTACTCTCCCAAAGCTCCCAAGAGTCTGATCAGCTATCGGGATCCCAGAGCTAATGGGATCCATGCCACATTGAGGTAAGGAATGGTGAAGAAATCTTAGAGCTCAGGCAAGGGCCGCGATGCCACATGCGGGAGCCAATGGCTTGTATGGACTGAAGATCTCAAATCCTCTGTGATATCATAAGTAGTGGATGTGGCTTGGGTGTACGATCATGATTAATAAGCTTAATGTATTGTTCAATCAACACATGTGTCAGATGGAGAAAACTTGTAAACCCATGAGTCATGGGGAAACAGTCACCAGTGCCATGCTTCATCAAATTTTATTTATGCTCTCCATGCCATGGAATCATCATCCTTCTTTTATGTGTAAGTAGACTTTTATGCATGATGGGAGGGACAATAGTGCACAACTCTTTTTTTAACAGAAAACCCACCGTCCAAATGTCGGGTCGGGCTCACATGGAGATACACCCTTAGAGCACCTCCACCAGGGACGCGCCAACCCGGTGGAGACTGCCCTGGGTTTTGGCCCTGAACCCTGCCCCGTGGTTGGGCTGCAGGGCGCCTAGCGCAGCGCTAGCCGGGAGTAAGGTTATTTGGCCTGGAAACCTGGCTCTCATAATAAAAATCCTGGTGTGGGTCCATGCAAAAACGCGTCAGTGAATGGACTGTCAGTGGCAGCCACTCCCACAGCCATTGTTGCTCCACCACGTGCTAGAACCAATTGGTGGCCTAGCCCCGGTGAAATTTTCAGCCCCCCGCCATATTCTCTCCTTTTCCAGGCTTGCTCCCAACTCCCTCCATCCCGCCTGACCGGTTTGGCGGCCCCGACCAGCGCGGTGGGGGAGCACCTATCTCCAGACCCACCAAACCTGATAGGTCTGCCGGGATGGGAGCCTGCGGTGGAGGTGCTCTTACCCCTCTTGGTTTGCAAGGCAAGGAATCGTTTCTACCGCGAATGTTGCTTGTAATCATCAAAATTTGCAATTTTACTGCAGCATTGTAGGCTGAGGCCGGCAGCTTTCTCGGTTCTTCTGATAGTAGACAAATTTTGTTTGTATTTTCCAGTGTTGTGTTGCCATACTTTAATTGGAATGACGCGGGTTGACGTGTCGCACGTGTGAGACTACTGTTTCTCTTTTGAAATATCGGTACACTGCAAAAAGAATCCTCTGTTTCGATGAACAACAGGAGCACCCTACTGTAGCTTCTTCAAAACTACAGTATTTGATGATAGCTCGACACGGCTTCAACTCTTTTACTCCCACTGCCAAATGCCAAGAAAGACTCGGAGGGGGAGAGTCAAGATATGTGTAACTTTCATTCAATTAGTATTCCCTGGTAAAGATATTAGTCAAGATATTCCCTGGTAAAGTTGGAGGCAGTGGTCGAAGGAGGCACCCAACATTAGAACTTCTCATCTTTCATTTGTTGCCGCTGAAGCCAGACGGTCGGGCGAAATCGACTACGGCGTATCTCACAATTTTCAGTTCTCTTTGAGTTCGAAGCTCTAACTTGCATCCGTATGACAAGTCAAGTAAGTCTCCCTAACTTTATCATGCTGTTGGTGCAAGGTATACTCCAAAATATTGTATACAGATTTGTGGGATGCATTGATGGCGTTCTCTTCCAGACTGGGATCCACGGAAATGTCCCACAAGATCATTATCCAACTTCAGTAAACTCGATAGCCATGCACTTAGTAACGTTCAAAGAGTGTAGTTGAGAGGCGTTCGGACGTTGCTCAATAATCTACAGCTCTGTTTTGAGCCTCATCCATTGCTGGCCTCTAGTATCAAGATCGCCGGAAAATCTTTCAACTTGCGCTCGTCTAATGAGAAAACTAATCCTTCAGGCAGCCTATGTCAATTCGGAGTTTTCTTCCATCTTAGCAAGCTCTGGGTCAAATTATTCTATCATCCCCAACTGTTGTCATCCAAAGGTCCTTCCTTTCGTGTGGTCCGGCCGGCCATGGCCACTCGGCTATTCGTATGGGCAAGCCAAGGCTGTAAATCTAGACTGTGTTAACTGTGGATGGTTTGATTCTCTGACCAGTGTTCTGCATGCTGCATGTGCCAGATTATATTCACAGTCCATCGGCTATGGCCGGAGGAGGGAGCGGCGCTGGACTACAGACCGGCACTCGCAATCATCTTCTTCCACGGACTGCAGATTGAAGACGGGCACAAGGCTTGGGAGGCCACGTGGACGCAACGCCAGGGTGGAGACGGAGAATCCACGCCCGTTTGCTGGCCCAAAGCGTGGCTGCCCCGGGATCTTGGAGAGAAGAAGGTGGTGGTGTATTCGCTCTCCTACGACGCCGATGCTACTAAGTGGTATGGCCTGGGCAACACCGACGATGTCGAAGAGATCGGCAAAGATCTCATCAGTAAACTCGTCGCCAGGTACTTTCAAGCACTACCACGAATTCTGTCAGTCCATTTCTAAGATGGGTTCCAAGGCGGGTCTTGAGTACATGAATAAAATGATTCATACTGTCTCCCTCTGTCCCTCTAAAAAGACACATTTCTTGTACCACTAAAAGCTCCCTTTTGCTGATTTCAAACGCTGAGAAAGTGTTTGTCATGTTCAATGATCTCACTGGGGTAAGTTAAGCGACTAGAGAGCATTCCTCTCCTAGCAAGCTTGGCCTAATTGCCTATATGACGTACCATTGTTGTTACTAATCTTTAAATAATCAATAAGGAGGAGTTGGTAGCATGCACAAATATGATACTTTTTGCATAGAGTTTGGGTGCCCAAACAGCGACATCAAAGTTGGAGATTTTCCATACATTTGGTACTAGATGGTATATTGATTCTAGAATGCATGTGTCACTGACATAAAGACTAAAATAATAAGGAGCTGGCAACATTCACAAACTATGCACAAATATGATATTTTTGCATGAAATTTGGGTGCCCTCAAAACTGGAGATTTTGCGTACACTTGGTAGATGGTGAATGCATGTGTCACTGGCACAAAGACTAAAAACACAGTTAAGTCTTTCTCAAGGAGGGTTTTTGGACGATTTTAGAGGGACAGAGGGAGTATATCACTCACAAAAGAATGAGGTTTGACGTTTCTGAGGGAGTAGTTTATCACTCACAAAAGAATGAGGTTTGACGTTTCTCAAAGATCTAAGTGTAGTAACATTGAGTTGCAAGGGGGGATCGGACTGGAATTGATCTCATGCATGTGAGGCCGCTTTGGCTCTGTGTTGGATCACCGCAGTCCTAAATGGGGATTGGACAAGACGCAGTCCATCGCACTAGTGGGGCACAGCTTCGGAGGCCTGGTGATCAAGAGCTTGATTGTGGAGGCCAAGAAACTGGCCACGCTTCCCGGGCACGCCCAACGGAATGACGTCACCAGGGCCACCACCGACGCTTGTGCCGCGTTCCTGGCGAAGGTGAACTGCGCTGTGTTCTACGGCACCCCGCACTCGGGCTCTGACGCGGCCGATCTGGTGCAGAACCTGCAGAAACTGGCCAAGTGGAAGAGGGTTCCGTTGACGCTGGCGGGTATCCTCAAGAACCTGCAGCCCTTCCAAAGAGACATGGAGGAGCTCTCTGTTGCATTCCAAGATGCCGCTCGGCAGGACATCAACATCTTCGCTTTTGGAGAAGGCCGGCCCATCAGCCGCTGGTGGGGGTATCGCTTGGTAAGTTAAGTCCATGCCATTTGGTAAGGTAGGAGGCTCATGAATGGACCATCTAAGAGCATCTCCCGCCACTTGTCAAATGAAGCCCATGGAAACTAGGTTTGGAGGGGACGGGAGCAGCAAATAGCGCAACAGGGCGTGAAGTTCCTTTGTAGTCCGGAAGGTTTCAGGGCTTGCACTTGCGTTACAACAAATGGCGGTGCATTTGGCTACAGAGTGACGTAGCAGCGTGAACCAGTGCTGTTGGAGACTTGAAGTGCAGAAGCCGTTACGGGTTGAACGCAAAGGGCTCATTTGACGGGTGGCAGGAGATGCTCTAAGGGATGAAATTGAATTTTGGGGAGGTGAAACTTTTTGAATATCTTTCAGTAAATTTTCCTTGAAAGACAAAAGGAATTGGCATCTAATCCAAGTTGTTTCATACTTTTTGGAGCTCTGTGGAATTAGTTATAATATTTTGAAGTTGAAATGGCACAAGGCTCTAAAATGGTCCACCTTCTCAAATGTTTATGGCTACAGTACATTGTTGAAACCTATGGAAAACACCCGCTCACTAGGTTCAATCCGTGTTTGGGCTGTGAGGCCCTGTTTTGGTCTTCTTTCCGTCTCCCGCGGCCGTCCCCCAAAAGCATCTTTCCGCCCCCTTGTCCGCGTCTTTTCCTTCCAGCGCCTCTCGCCCTTTCCGAGATCCCTGCCCGATCCATCCCGATAAGCGCCTGCCCGCCCCTGCTATCGGCGCAGACCCCGAGACCCGATAACACCATATCGGCTATCGGCCTAGGAACGGATCCACGCCCACGTGTACCGGTGGGACCCATCCACCCGCCCTCCGCTGCCGATATGCCAGTATCATCCGGGGATGGTCACAATCATCCATCGCAAGAGGGTTGCAATCAGCCGGAATCCAAATCGATTGAATCTGAAAGCAATCATTTTTTGCATAGGGTTTCGATGGAGCTATCGCGGATTGAATGACAGGGCGGTCTCTTGATTTGGTCGAGGCGATGTGCTCTCATGGTAAAGCGTGAGATGGTTTTGATAGCTATAGTTCTGTGGTTGGCGGCTGGTAGTCTCGATAGGAGAATTAGAGTCTCATCATTGTCGCCATCAATTTCAAATGTTCCGGCGGCGTTGTTCAAATGGCGAAGGCTGCTGTTGGCTCGTTTTCTCTCTCATTTGCAAACCCGTTTGTTTGTACTCGCTATTATCGTTTGCGCTGTTCTTTTGCGAGCTCGATCTCAGAGAATTCCTTGACATCTTCCATCTCCGACGACGCCTTCTGGTAAGCATGCAAACCCTCCCGCTCTCATTCAGTTTGTAAACCTATAGGCTCATATCGAGTTGTGAAGTGGACGCAGGAAGTTGATAGTTAGGGTTTCTGGAACTCGATATTCTCAGTACTAGTTTTTCTGGAATCATACTGAAGTTTATCTGTAGACGATAAGGATTTTGGGGTTTAGCGATCTGTCGGATTTGTTTAGCCGTATACGATAAGGCACTCAGGTGATTTTCTATTCTTACGTTGTCAGTAAGCGTGAGCGTGGAGTTCATGATAGAATATACTGTGTCGATTGGAGTACGAAAGGAGATAACGATTGGAATTCCAAGTGCCGCGCTGATAGGAGTACCAAGGGAGATACCGTTTGGAATACTAAAAGGCTTTAACTTCTCGGTTTTGGTTTAGGGTTTATAGCTTCTCATGTACCACGTTTCATAATAAGTTTCATGACTGATTTGCTCTGTATGCTGTAGGTCTGCAAAAATGCCGAGATGCAACTGCGTCAGTGAGTTACCGAGAGGGGTGGAGGCTGTTCCCACCCACCCGAAGTACAACGATAGGCTGAAGAGGATAGAGCAAGTTTTCAAGGTGGAGGGGCATTACTGGCAAGAGAGCTGGGATCCTCTCACGGCCAGGAGAATGATTCTGGCGATGCACGGGCCAGACTTGCAGATTTACAAGACCAGTGAACTGTCTCCGGAGAAGAAAGCTTTTCACTGTCCGTATTGCAAGGAGGTCGGGCAGAAACATAGGATCAATCTGCACCTGAATCACGCGAAGTGCCCTGGGCGACCTAACAGGAAAATGCCTGCTTATCCGAACCTCGACATCAAGAATCAACCTCAATTCATACAGAAGATGGTGGATTCTACAACAGTGGACGACGTCATTGCTGCTTTCCAGCATATCGTCCCACTCGATAGGGCTAGCAGGAAGCCGAGAGGCGGCGGGAAGAGAGCAGCCGGGACTGGATCTCGGGACACGCGCACAAGAAAGCGAGGTGCATCGTCCTCTCGGGCATCGAGAGCAGTCCGATTGGAAGCCGATGACGAGGAGTCGTCATCGGATGACGACGATCAGTACGAGGCGAGCGAGGATGGCGATAGGTCTGAGGACCGCGAAGATGTCGATGCTAGGCCCATGGACATCGTCGCCTACAGCGTTCCAGCGACATCGGAAAGTGGGCACTTCGTTTCCGGGAATGTCGCTTCCAGAGCCCCGATAAGCCAGGCGATTGTTACATCAAGTGCTCGTGGTCGGGACATGCACTCGATAAAGCGAGGTGCATCGTCCTCTCGGGCATCGAGAGCAGTGCATGCACAGCCCCCGTCCGATACGACCACATCGGATGAGGAGGACCAGGACGGGTCGCGAGAGGATAGCGAATCCTCTGAGGCGCGCGAAGATACCGATGCGCGTCCCAATGAAGCGATCCCGGTCAGGCATCCAACGACGGCGAAGGGTGGGCAATGCAGCTCCGGGAACGTCGAGAAGAGGCCTACGATAGGCCAGGAGGTTGCAACATCCTCTCGGCGTGCGAGGATCCCCAAACCGAACTTTACTGCACGTGCGATGTGTCCCTTTGACAGCATCACTGCCCCGAATTTCCATGGAGAAGACGATCCATATTCCGTAGGGAATGCAGCGGAAGTGCGCGAACAGTACAAGGTGGTGCGGAGGGACGATGGATCTAGCGCGACTCTCGCGGATATCTCCGACGAGAGGTTAAGTATCAGACAATACCTCGCGGGGGGCGCTAGGCCGAGGTACAGTAACCCGGACAGAGAAGCCAGGGCGCGGGAATTGGAGGAAATGCGCATTCGCGAAATAGAGCGCATTCGTCTCGACGTGGACGAAAAGTACACGGCGTCCATCCAAACCGACATACCTCCAGTGAGGCGAACCCGAACCCCTTTGTGGATTCTCATGAAGAATGGTTTGCTGTCTGAAGAGGAGCGTCGCAGCATATCGTCCGAGGATCATCTACTTCAGATGATGCAGGACGTTGTGGCGCAAGGGCAGTGGCGTTTTACGTCTGCTATCGGGCAAGCGTTCTGCACGCAAGCCATCTCCACCGACGAGCTAAATGAGTGCAAGCCTATCGTGGAGCTGGCGCAGTTTCCGTGGAGCGAGAAGCTGAGAATTCGGTGGGTTGCTACTGTGAGGGAGGCGTGGCTATTTCTTCAACGAGAGAAGGAGGCGCAAGAATGGGAGGTCTCGGGAAGAGCTAGGGCCGCCAGGATCCAACAAGACCGCGAGGCGGAACTAGTCTCCCGAATTGCCTCCTACGACAAGGAGCGGTCTGTGGAATGGGAGGCCTTGGTGTGGGACTACAATCTCCTGTTCCACTTCTGCGCCGATAACCCCTTCATTCGCGAGCTCTTGCCGCCCATGCCATGGAAACACAACTCCGAAGAGGCGAGAGTGGTATTATCGATCTTGAAGGCAGCAAGTATCGATCCCATGCGTCCTCCACGAGAAGCGAGGCTCCTGAAGTGCTGGTTTATCGCCAACGGTTTCAGTAACCGGTTTGTCCCCCCTCTATTATCGTCATCTATTTTACCAGCTATTTTAGGGCTTCAATGCTATCGGATTCTCGTTCCAGTTCAGAGTTTTTTGTCGTTTTAACAACTACTGGATTGGAGGTATCACTTATGAGTTATCGGCTGACTGTTGTTTGAATTGCAGTGGAACAAATATGTGCCATCCCCACGCGCGAATGACGCCGCTGATGATTGATAGGAACTCCGATAACGCACATTCGCCTTGGGATGGCGCATTATTTCTGTACGAGAAGCTAGGGAGGTTTCTCTTCGGGCATGTGGAGTACGCGGATGAAGATCCGGAGGTGGTAGAACTCCATCAGATGCTCGTTAACGAAGCGCGTGAATGCGGCAGAGCTGTAATACAGTTCACCCATCACGTAAGAGCGCGGACAGTCATCGACATGGCCTGTAGACACGAGGTCCACTTTGAGCTGAGGTGGTGTCAAACCGATCTGGCGTCGTACATGCCATGGGAGCTTCTCGAAGAGCAATGCCTGTTTCGGGAAGACATCGACTTACTATATGTCGGCAGTGGATCGAGTAAGCCGTCCGCCACATCGTTTACGATCTTCACTTACAATTTTATGCATATCGTGTGTGAGTACTTATGTTTATCCACTGTCACGTGTGTACAGATATGGTAGGTGGTCACCTTATCGGAGTCCATGACGGGCCCGAGATGCAGGCTTGTCTCATGGCGATAACAAGTTTCTGCCGGAAGCAATGCGCAGCATCGGTGTCACGTATTCGATCCGAAGACGTCACGGAGGATTCTTCTCGGAATACTCAAGACATCGAGGGTGCCCAGGCTCTTATCGCCGTCCACGAGGGAACTCCGATTGGGCTCGGAGAGCGACGAGAACCTGCTCAAAGAAGGGAGCACGTAGAGAAGGTCTCTCTCCCGCCGCATATCGTGGTGGAGGACGTCGGCAATAAGAAAGATGAGAGTCCTTCAGAAGCTGCATCTCGGGAGGGGGAGGAGACGATGGACGTCAACTCCGAGAGGGAGGAGATCTCGGGTAACGAAGGAGATGCCAGTATCCCCGACCCCGAGTTTGATGACGTCCCGAATTTAAGCCGTGGGAGCGAGGAGCGAGAAGCCGATGTCACACCTAACAACGCCGAGGTCAGCCAGGAAGCTGAGAACCTAGCGGACCGGCGCACTACATCTGCAGGCGGTGCTACTGCCGAAGGCGATATGTCAGGCGTCGCTTCTTACATGGTCCCGGTTCCTATCGAAGCCGAGAAGGAATGTCGGGCTAAGGAAAACAACGATCTGCCTATCGTTGAGAGGGATTCGCAGCCATCGGAGCCTATTGTGTCTGAAGAAGAAGCGCCAATGCCTTCGGAGCCTACCGTACCTGAAGAAGGAGCGGCAACGCCATCGGAGCCTGTTGTGGCGGACGACGGGGACGAAACGCCTCTCGGATGGACCCAGGTAATGGCTGACCTCACGCTTGGAGATGGGTTGTTAAACCTACACGGGAACCGAACCCCCGAGGACTAACGATTATTACACGGGGTAAGAACACAACGAGCCGTGAAGGTTGCCGAGGGAATAAATAGACAAAACCGTCCTTTTAACCTATCGCGATATCCGCCTATGTATGCTATGTTGTTTGCTTCCCCTCGAATCCGTGTCATAGAGACTACGCCCCTAACGACTATAGATTCTTGGTTTTTGTAGGACGGGTTATCGGAACAATGGAGAGAGCGAACTCTAGGGCAAGTCATCGAGGGCGTGATGGAGAAGAGGGAGTCCATTGTGTATCATCCAGGACTTCTGGAATCGCTCGGGAAACGCGTCCCTGATAACCCACCCCCGTATGAGTGTATGTTGCCCGAGAACCGCCACATCTGCACGTCTCGGATGCCCGACTGGAATAGAGAGCCCACTCTATGCTTCGAGGCTGCAAGTCACTCTCCGGAGCTGGTCGAGCAAAGTTTGGGTCTTATCGTCGAGCTTCTGAAGCACAGGTTTAGTTTTTTTACTCTTATCGTCCGATACTTTCCGATTTGCTTCCTCAAGTATAGTTCATGTTCGATATCTTGTGAACGATAACCCCTTAATACGATATGACTTGTAGTGTACAAATGCACGTATCGTTTGCTAACTCACAGTGTCATTTCTGTCCCGCAGACCCCCTGGCAAGAAACTCGATGACATTGTAGACGATATGCTCGTCTTCGGCCCGGACAAGAGGAAAGCTGTGACCATATCGCTCAATCGTGCCGACTGGGGCTGCATTCTCCAAGACCGGCGAGAGCTCGACGGCTCTCTTATGGACTTCCTACTCCGGCATATCGTATACCGCGCTGACCCGGAGGTACGACGGCACTACGCGTTGACTCACAACTGGATGTCCAATTGCATGCAGTCGAAAATCGATGACGCAAGCACATGGGACGAAGTCGTGTATTACATCTATCGTACCGTGCGTACCGTATCTCGACTCGAGGACACACTAGTGGTGCCCTACCAGAACATGGGTCACTGGAGTATATTTGTCGTGGAGGACTCCCAGACGATACAATTCGACACGTTGAATATGCACCGGGACGAGCGAGCGGGCAACTTCGCGTTTGTGTTGCACATGGCGTGGGCGATGGCGAGGGGTGTTTCGCCTAAGTCGGCCATGTGGAGGAAGTGGCAAGGACGGAAGGTGAAGAGGTTGCCGATTCCAAAGCAAGCGTTGTCGTGGGAGTGCGGTTACGTGTCGTGCTTGGCATTCTGGCAGTACCTCGTCATATGTGGGAGTAGTCCAGTGTCCGATCCGGATTTACTGCAGAACCACAAATGGCAGGACTGGGCGGGGTCAAAAGCGCGACTGTGGTTAGCTCAGGCGTTCTATCTCGAGCTTATTTCTCCGCCCAATGGGTTTTCTAAGCCTACAGTTGATGTCTGGAGTCCTGTACAGGCATATGTTCTCGCCAGCGAGAACATGGAGGGCGATGATGAAACCATGGAGATGAGCCCGGAAACAGGAAGGAGGAATACGACGAGGGTTGCTATCGACTTGGGTATCGAGAAGACGATAGCATTGCAGCTCAAGGGATGTCGTGTGAGGCAGCCTCTCGGCGAAGCACCTAGGGAAGGGGTGAAGAAGCCGGGCACGAAGAGAAAGCCGAAGAAGAAGTAGGCTCAGAGCTTCTTCTTCTTGTATTTTATATGTACGATAGGTTAGGCTCAGACATATCGTCCGACGATAGGTGTGTATACATTCATTTTCCGATCAAATACCGGACGAATCTGTACTGTACATTCCATTATGTACAAGAATGTGTTGGTAATGAAATGATCGCGAAGATGTCTATCTATCCTGGCTATCGTTTATCTATGCATAATAATGTGTATTTGTCCTACCAATCCTGTTTGTATCCTGCCGAGGACTATACCTCCCGCGATAAGAACTATAGGAGCGAGAGCAGTATACCTCTTCCGATAAGATGAACATATGTAGGAGAGGACGATGGACCACAATATGGCAACCCGATAACGCGGTGGCGTTATCGGATCTCTAAATTAAGAATATAGCCTATTGGCTATGCTTACTACGTAAGGTTCTCGGGAGCACGAGCCGAGGAATGTCGGTAACCTCGCGAATCTAAGAAATCGCGCAGTCTTTGAAGCCTCATTCCGAGCCCGTCTCGGTTACAAGGGAGGGAATGAGCAATCTGCAGCAGTGGATGAAGCATGCCGGCATCAATATCTGCCTCGATTCTGGACAATGTCGCATCCATACTTCGTAACCCGGCGTCCAAGTGCCGCGCCAGTATCGGTTGCCGATACGCCTTATCGAGGAGCTTCAAAATGAGTTGGTGCATGCGGTCGAAGTCATCTGACCACACACTTCCCAGTTCTCGTGTTGGCGATGTCTCGAAACATACATCTCGGTCACATGATCTTGAAGGCAAGATATCGTTGGCGTCGATATCGAGAACAAGCCGTAGGATTTCCGATCTCTGGTCGTTGGAGAGCAGGAGATTTGTCATACCTCCTTGGGCCGTGCCGCGTAGAGAGCCGAGGTATCGGGCAATCTTGCCCGAGGCGAGGTCGGGTCTCGTTAACTCGAGTACTTTAACTTGATGCTTGCAGATGTTCCCTTTCTGGGAATACACACACTCGCAGACGGCCCACTCTGTGCAGGGATTGTATACAGCGTACGCAATGTGACCTCGTTTCGAAGACCTAACCAAAGCCGGTCCTCCAATATACATTGGCAATACGACGTTCTCGTTTGGGATCGAATTGGCTTGAATAATGGAGTTTACCATAATCTGCCTCAGCTTCTTGTTCTTCACGAACCCGTTCTGTTTACTCCAGTCGGTGTAGTCATATTTCTCAATGACATTCCCAGTGAGCTCATAGATAAGCCAGTCCATCCGTCGGCCGATAAGCTTCCTTTTCGACTGTCGCAAGACGGATTTCATGTTCGAATGGAATGACTCTATCGCAGCTGTGGTATCCTGGCCCGCATGAGGGATCTTTCTGTCTCCCACTACCCACATATGGATTTTCGGCATCCATTCCTTGTCAAAATACTTCCAGTACTCCTTTGCATCTGGAATGCGTGCCTTTGCCTCCATATAGACGTGTTGAACCCACTCTAACAACGTCCAGATCCTCGTAGGAGGTCCTCTCGTAGCAGGGTCATCGCAATCACTTGGTGTCTCCGACATGTACATAAGATCCCCTACAGTACGCAATGCAGCAGCTCTCGTCTCCATGTCTTTCAACTTCGCACAAGCGTTCTTTTGCCAGGCTCGACGCACGTGCCACAAGCATAGGAACAGAAACGACCGAGGCCAAACTTCCCTGCGATAAGTAAAAACACGATAACCCATCAGATAACCCGGCACGATACGAGAAAGCCGGAACGCCGATATGTCGGATCATCCCGACCTAAACCTGACGTACAAAAGGCAAGATATGAAACCAGAGGGGGTATTCTGTGAGTCTCTATAGTTTCTTACCGGAGTGAGTTGATCTCGTTATCGGCGTCGTCGAGTACGAATGCTGTAGGTCTCCATCTTGGGTTGATTTGCTCTAGCTTCTCTTTTAGAGCGTGCATCCAAGGCACTAGATCACTTTGTTTTGATCTCGCGGTGATTATAAAGGCGACGGGCACGCCATTCCTCCAGTCGTCGAACACCATCATCGTGAATAGAGGGTACTGTAAACAATAGGAAATATTAGTACTAGAAGATACGAATCGATGTAGCAGAAGTTCGTAGATAGGATGAGTAGACACATTCAGAGCAAATCGTAAAGGCACATACCTTCTTGTTGTTTGTAGCGAAGGTCCCGTCTATCGCAATAATGCTATCGTGCCCATAGTTGAGCATCATCCGCAGCTGAAAGGGGTCTGAATCCCTATCACGAAGGGCACGTTGTCAGAGTTCAGGACCCCTTCTATCTTAGTCCCCGGATCCTGGTAGTAGAATACCATCTCTCGATTCTCTCGTACCCACATTCTAACACTCTCGGCATCATTATGGTGCTTCATGTAGAGTTCTTGCGCACGGACGCCACAAATGTTCCGAATATCCTCCATGCTCAGGAAACAATCCCGAGAAGGTGTGAGCGTGCCCTCATCGCGTCCTTTGAGTACCAACCTCTGATGCTTTAGTTTAATCGATTCCATAGGAACGAGCTCGTCGTACTGCCGTAGAATCCAATCTCTAACCTCCTCCGATATGCACTTTCGGAATCTGAGTCTCCCCCTGGTGATGTTTACCTTATCGTGAACGATAATGCCCTCTCTATCAACGTGATCTTTGCAGAAGTACCCTATCTCGGCGATAGATGGTAGAAAGTAGTACCTCTTTACATAGAATCTACATTGGCAGCCCACCTTCATAGACCCTCCCTCCTTCGCGTCAGTAGCACGAGGGCCTTTCTGACCACGTCCTGAGTATATCTGTTTTCCTTTCCGATTGTATCGTCGTGCTGTGGGTGCCATATCGGGAGTGATATCGTCGATCTTGTCTCTATTGTCTTGGGGACCGTATTGACAACGCCATCTGCAACGACAGCCGAGAACTTTTAGTGATGGATACAGTGCGCAGTAGACGATATGACAGTATCCCTCGTAACAGCAATGACCATCTTACCGTTGAAGCTCGATGGGGCAGTTCCAGCGATAGTGGGTCTTATCTCCCACGTTCGTGCGGTCGAATTTATCCCGCACGAATGTGGTCTCGACGTCCTTTCGGCCTGATTGCTCACCGTTCACGAAATCCATTACTCTATCCCATGGAATATAGGCGATAAGCTTCGATTGCTTTCCCTCACCGGGGTCATGATCAGGAAGACCATGGAGGTCATCAACAGCGGACTTCGTCTCCCTCTCGGCCTCAATATTCCACCTCAGATCTTTCCAAGTTAGCAAACCAGGTGGAGGCTTATGTAATGCATCACGCATCCTAAGAACCTTGTGACCATGCTTCATGAGGTACCGAGCGTGCGGGCCTTCTCGGATAGCTGTATCTAGATCTTGCACACCCTCCTCACGCACACCAGCAGGCTTCTTTCGACCCTGCCGCCTCCATCCTCTCGCTGCCACCCCGTTATCGGCTCCACTCCGAACTGGTACCTCACTTGCATCCACACCTGGGAAGACCGGCGGCAGGAGATTCAGATCCAGGAACTCCATTCCCGCTGCCTATCGGTGACACTCTACTCTCCCGCGAGCACAACAAATGGCGCCGCAATGAACACGGGCTGGGGAGACGTTGCAAGCCGAGTCCAACATAAATCATCTACATCATATCCGCTCCTCGGATTGCCCGGATGATACTGGCTTATCGGCGGCGGAGGGCGGGTGGATGGGTCCCACCGGTACACGTGGGCGTGGATCCGTTCCTAGGCCGATAGCCGATATGGTGTTATCGGGTCTCGGGGTCTGCGCCGATAGCAGGGGCGGGCAGGCGCTTATCGGGATGGATCGGGCAGGGATCTCGGAAAGGGCGAGAGGCGCTGGAAGGAAAAGACGCGGACAAGGGGGCGGAAAGATGCTTTTGGGGGACGGCCGCGGGAGACGGAAAGAAGACCAAAACAGGGCCTGACAGCCCGAACACGGATTGAACCTAGTGAGCGGGTGGAAAACATGTACAAGCATAGTACTGTTCATTTGAGGAGGTGGACCATCTTAGAGCCTGGACGCTTTTAGAACCTCCTACCTGTACATGAAGTAGACACTATGTAGATACAAGGTTCATTATAGACTCTTAAAAAGTGCCATTTGTTATGAAAGTTTTGCCTTTGAACTTCTTGTTATCATATTTGTATATGTTTACAACTTCTCATGACATTTTGGAGTGTAATAGTAAAGATTACAGAGTGAGTTATGAGTTGAGTTCTACGTTCTCTATCAATCCCTACGGCGGATGACACAGGATTTGAAATTTCAGAAGGTGATATCAAAGAAATCTGGATATATGCAAGGTCCTTGACGTATTTGATACATACCTCACCCTTGGTAATTCCGCTGTGATGTAGTATGTAAGCCTGGGAGATTACATGATTTTGTATGTACCTTGATCTGACTGTTTTGTTTGGCAGGTGCTGGTTGTGCCCCACGCTTCAGCGATGCGGTTGAGCTCCAACAACCACATGAAGATTGAAGACGCAAATCACTACGAAGTATGCAAGCCACCCTATCAAAACCATATCAGCTACACAAAGCTTCTGGACCTGCTTCAACTGGCGATGCTAAAAGTTGATGATGATGACCTCACATGAGTTTTAACCTACAACCTACTTTGTTGAAGTACAATGTATTCACAGTACAGATGCAAACGGAGCTGCGCTAGTGCGCCTCAATGTTTATTAAGCTGAGAGGTGAATATATACATAACGGTGTCTGTGCAGACAGACAAGATGGATGAGAAAGCGGCACAGTGGATGAAAGTGCAAATGAACAGATGAACGAGAGCGTTATTCTCAACAGCCTCCCTCGCTCTCGACTTCATTTCGTGCGACGTTTGATTTCAAGATCGTAAGGTTGTTGAAGTTCAGAGTTCTAGGTTGCGGTAGATAGTTCAAAGATACCAGCGTTGTATTTGTCCAGACTGAACTTGCTAAACGGTAGTGGCTTCGTTAGGAAGTCGGCCTGCTGGTCTTGAGTTGGAGTGTAGTGAACCTTTACTTGTCCGTTTTGAGTGGCTTCTCTTACAAAATGAGCTTGAATTCCGATGTGCTTAGTTCGTGTATGTAGGATTGGGTTCTGTACTAACTTGATACACGACTGGTTGTTGCTTAACAGACATGTGGCCCCAAGTATTGCAATTCCCAATTCTTCAAGAAGGTTACGGAAGTAGATTATATCTTTGGATGCATCCGTAAGTACTCAATATTCAGCTTCTGTTGTAGACAGGGAGACTGTTGGCTTCAATTTGCTAGTCCAAAAAATGCATGATGCTCCGAGCTTGTGTAGTATGCTTGATGTTGAGCGGCGGGTGTCTATATCTCTACCCCAATCTGCGTCGGCATAGGCATGATAAGTGTCGGAGCTAGATGAAGGTAAAAATAATCCATAGTGCATTGTGCCCTTAATGTATCTGAGAATACGTTTTGCTGCATGAAGATGTTCATGCTCCGGCGTTTCCATGTATTGAGCTACGCACCCAACTGAGTAGCTAATATCTGGACGTGTATTTGTAAGATATATTAAGCTTCCAACTATGGATCTATATAATTCAGCGTCGATTGCTACTGTTCCGGTGGATTTCTGAAGAGTGATATGGGGATCCATGGGAAGCTGGCTTGAATTGCATCTGTCATTCCAAACTGATGGAGGAGTTTCCAAATGTATGCAGTCTAGGTCAACAATATGCCATCCCGCAGCTTGCGTATCTCTGCTTCGAGGTATATACTAGCATTGCCCATATAGTCATCTCAAACTCTCGTTTTAAAGCGTCTTTAAGAGCTGCGATCCGGTTCTTGTCATCGCCCGTTATTAACAAGTCGTCAATGTACAATAGAATGAACACATGCTTCCCTTCTGTCGTCGCAAAGTAAAGGTTCGGATCATACTTGCTACGGATATAGCCTTGCTTGGTGAGCCACGTGTCGATTTTGGAATACCAAGCTCGCGGCGCTTGCTTCAGCCCGTACAACGCTCGTTTGACCCTGCAGACTTTTGTTGGATCCCCTACATTAGGGAAGCCTTCAGGTATTTCCATCAAGACATCTTCATTGAGCACACCATTTAGGAAGGCTGTTTTCACATCGAGCTGGTGAAGATCCCAATTGTTTTGTGCAGCTAACGCTAACATAATTCGGATTGTGCTCCACCTGACTACCGGAGCAAAGATGTCGTCATAGTCAATTCCAGCACGTTGCTGAAACCCTCTTGCCACTATTCTTGCTTTAAGTTTACTATTGTCACCATTTTGTTTAATCTTGAAGAGCCATTTGGCAGTAGTGGGCATGCAATCTTGAGTTCTCTCTATAACTTCCCAGGTGTTGTTGTAACACCATATTCATTATATTGGGAGATTGTGAGCCTCCCAATTTAATACGTATGTTGCTCTTGAGCTCTAAAATGTACCCATTATGCACATTCAGCTCGAGTCGAGCTGAATGTGCACTAGATCAAAATCATGGAAATCTCCCAATATAATGAATATGGTGTTTTGTGTAATATCGAGCTTACTTCACTATCAATAGCTTGTTGCCACCCTTCATGCTTGATAGCATTAATGAAGTTGGAAGGTTCTTCTCTTGATTCAATACTCAATGTCCAAAAATCATGTAGATGCTGCGATGGTCTCCTGTCGCGAGTTGGGTAACGCCTTCCTGATGTACTAGTTGCTTCATTGCTTGCCTCCCTATTTGGTAGAGACCCTGATGGCTGCGAGCAATCTGTAGATGCAGGTGATATTAATATCTTTGGAGATACCCCTTGGTGTTGTTGATATCCGCTATGATTTAAGGTCGCAGATGATGAGATGGAGTGTTGTGGCAGATGAAGCATCACAGGCTGAGGCGGTTGGTGCCTACCTCGTCTCTGATCCCCGTGGCTTTCTGAAAGGAGCTCCGCTTCTTTTAAAAAGGTGCCGTTGTCACTAGCTGAAGTTACGGAAAGTGGTGTACCAAGAACGTGACTACCGCTGTCATCTGAGAAAGGTTGGTCCTGGCTTAATTCCTGAGGTATGCGAGGTTCTAAGTTTGGAGAGTTTCTATCGTGTGTCACGTCGCTTGTACGTGAAAGCGGTGTGACAAAGCTAAAATCAGCTATCGATGACAAGGAATCAAGTTGCAGGTGTTGGTACCCTACGTGTTCTTCATCAAACACTACATCTTTGCTGACAACTATCTTCCGTCTAATATTGTCATATAATCTAAACGCTTTTGACTCAGCATCATATCCAACAAACATGCACTTGCGAGTGTGTTTGTCAACATGCGCTTTTGACGCTCTCCCTGAGGTACATGTACATATGCCATGGAACCAAAAAATTTCAAATATTGGAGATTTACTGGCATACGTGTGAAGCTTGTTTCCGGAGGGATGCCAAAGTTCGATCTTGTTGGACTCCTGTTTATTAGATAAGTTGCCATTGAGACTGCTTCAGGCCAAAGAAATGCTGGGAGGTTGCTTTCGGCTGCAATACTACGTGCTCGCTCCAGAATTGTTCGATTTCTCCATTCCGCTACACCGTTCTGATGTGGCGTTTTTGGCTGCATTAATTCTCGTGTAATCCCATGCCGTGAGCAGTAACCAATAAAGTCCTGGGAGAGATATTCTCCGCCCCGGTCAGACCTTAGAGCGCGCAGTCTTCTGCCTATTTCAACTTCCACTTTTGCTTTAAAGTTAGAAAAAATATGAAAAGTGTCACTCTTTTGCTTTAAGAAATAGGTCCAGCTCTTGCGCGAGTGATCATCGGTGAAAACAAGAATAAACCTTGAACCTCCTAATGACGGTTGAGGCATCGGTCCTATAACGTTGGTGTGAATGCGTTCGCTTGGAAACTTGGCACGGGTCTCCGATTTTCTTGGAAATCGTTCTCTGTGTTGTTTACCGGCCAAGCAGCTTACACATATACATTTGTCAACATTGATGTTAGGAAGCCCATGAGCATGCAAAGATCGTGACAAGAAGCTAAGCCCAAAGTAACTGATGTGTCCAAGTCTCCGATGCCATATCTCTGCAGTGTCGCTGCTTTCCATCAAAAGAACTTCCGGAGATACTTCCTGTAAATAATACAGTCCATTCGTACAATCTCGGCAACCCGTGGCAACTAAGTTGTTGTGTTTATAGATCCAACATTGAGTCTTAGTGAACGTTACGAAGTGACCCGCATCTGTTATGGCACCTATAGATGCTAAGTTTTTCTTCAACGAAGGCACGTAACGAACATTCTCCAATTTTATTACTCCAGAACTGGTGTTCAAGGTGGAAGTCCCTGTTCCCTTCACGGGATGAGACTCTCCTCCACCTGTTTTAACATCACTATGATAACTAGTTTGAGCAGGTGGATAGTCAAACTTGTTGACATCGGATGCAACATGTGATGTTGCGCCACAATCAAGATACCACGGATTGTAGCCTGACTGATCATAATAGTACTGAGAACTCATGTAAGCATCAAGAACTTCAGCTGAATAAGCGAAATCCGTACCTCCTGAAGCTTGTGTTAGTGTCTGTCTGCAGTCCCTTGCAATATGACCGCTTTTGCCACAGTTGTAGCAGATAATATCTGCCCTACTTGAAGATGCATGTGCGGGTGCAGCTGGTTGCCATGATGAGCCACATCCTTTGCCTGGTGGTCTTCCAAGTCCGCGTCCCCAAGACGGTGGCGGTGGCATGCGCCACCATGGTGGTGGCCGACCCCAACGTCCACGTCCTGTGCCGCTTCCATTTTGTTGTTGGCTTGGTGTGTTGATCAACGCCTTCTTGTTGAAGCTCACTGCCAGCGCTTCTGCATCGCCATGTAACTGAAGTCGATGCTCTCGTCTATTCTGCTCTGTGAGCAACTTGGAACTCAAACGTGCGAATGATATATCAGGGTCAAGCTGCGCTAGTGTCATCACAATGCTCTCGAATGATAGCTGAAGGCCGTCGAGCACTATGCCGTTGAGGTCGCAGTCTCCCATTTTGTCTCCTATGGAGGTGAGGCGGTTCCGTAGTTCACGGGCCTTCTTCAAGAACTCATCCACCGAGCCTCCTTCAGCCATCTTCAGCGAGTTTAGCTGCACTCATAACATCAGAATTTGAGACTTGTCTCCTGCCGCATACTGGTCCTTGAGTGCCTTCCAGATGACTGCTGGATCTGTGTGATCTTCGATAAGATCAACAATATCATCATTCACAGAGTTAGCTATGAGTCGACAAGCTAAGGCTTTTCTCTTGTTAAAGATGACCTCTGAAATACTCTCACCCTCTAAAGTGACTGGGAACGTATCTGCCTTCCTCTCTTCTTCGGTAATATACCAAAGACTCTCAGCCCTCAGATTCCTTTTCATTTTCAGGCTCCATATGTGGAAGTTCTCTGTCCCTCTCAACTTCTCACTCTCCTTGATGACAGTGTGTTCTGTCATGGTGTTGGTCTATGCTACGGTCGGTGCAGTGCACCACCAATCGTTTCTGCAATGCTACTCTAAGGTCAGATGCTAGTGCACCCTGACTACTTCTTCCTTAACTCTCTCTCTTAGGGTGTATTGTGACTCTACTCCTAACCAAGCTCTGATACCATGTTGAAGTACAATGTATTCACAGTACAGATGCAAACGGAGCTGCGCTAGTGCGCCTCAATGTTTATTAAGCTGAGAGGTGAATATATACATAACGGTGTCTGTGCAGACAGACAGGATGGATGAGAAAGTGGCACAGTGGATGAAAGTGCAAATGAACAGATGAACGAGAGCGTTATTCTCAACATACTTTGTGTACAATTATCCAACCAAGTTTTCAGAGGGAGGAAAATTTCAGGAAATCCTAATGTGTCAACATTCTCTAGTTCTTTTTGCTCATTGGAACAAAGGCTACGCACGTTGCTACCGGCCATTCCTATGAGCTGATTACCTGTAGGAATGGGCTCCAGACGTCTCCGTTGAATGCCTTTTTGGAGGCTTTGTGGGGATGTGCCCCCGGACCCGCCATGTGGCGGTTTCATTAATAATAAAAATGCTTGAAAAGTAGGGGTGGTGAGTAATTGTACACACCATCACCTGTCAAACAAGAAAACGGTAGGACCGTAAGGGCTCTGTCTTTACACTCGATTTGTAGTTTCAAGATCATATATTAACCTATTTAATACAACATGGTGAATTTAGTATTTGGGGCATTTTTTATAAATTTGTTTTCACATATTTTTTTCTTTTCAATAATTGCATTGAATATAATTGCAATAAAATTTATGTAAGTTGTATGTAATTATGTACAACATGATATCTATTCTATGTATAATGTTCAATGCCTAATGTTTAATTCTAATCTTGTATGTAAACTGGTATTTAATGTTCAAAGTCAAATCTATAGTTTAAAATATGATTGAACATGATTAGTTATAAGCATTTCATATTTTAATTTTATTTTAATATTTATATAGTGTACGTATTACAAAATCCATATTTAGATTATTTATGATTGTTTCCAATCAAAATATCCATCATTGAAGAAATTATGGATCATTTATTATTTTATTTTCCTTGAAGTATTTTTGTTTAAATAAAACGAAATGAGGTTGAATTTTTTAAAAACTTTGGTAATGTAGTTGGTAGTTTAAAAGCACAATATATAGGTTTATGATAATCCGGCCAATATGCATCTGTAACTCCATACTTAGCATCTACTCCAGGGATGTTTGTCCAAATATGATCTATCAAAGAATTATTCTTTGTAGTACTTGTTAATATTTTTTGATGTAAACAATGGTTATGCATATAATTTAAAATCTCATTAGCATCATATTTTTGGGTTGTATTTTCTAAAATATCAACATTGAAATCTCCCAGAATAATAATTGGACATTCGTTTGGTGCTTTACATATCAGTAGTTGTAGAATTTCTAGAAATTTTTTTAATTTGGTTGAATGGGATCTATATATAGTAATAACATGTATAGCATTTCGAGTTCCCAAATTAAATGAAGCAGCAATAAATTCACTACCATTGTATGTTTCGATGTTGCAAGATCCACATGTCATACGATTTTCGTACATTAATAATATTCCGTGTTTATCATAAGCATGTATATATTTATATCGAGAAGTATCAATGTAATTTATGATTTCATTTGCATGTTCTACTCTGGTTTCTTGAAAACATAAAATATGAGCTGCTTGCATATTATGATCACTTTTATAATCAATGTGATGTTTTTGTAATGAATTTATATTGATACTCTGGATAATTATATGTGAATGACGCATTGTTTGTAATCTTGGTACAAGAAATTCCCATTTTGCAATTGAATTTAATCTGTTCATTTCATCAGTAACACATGCATCTACACGAAAATTGGAAATAGTTAATGGAGCAAGTAAATATAATTTTTCTTTGGTACGCACACGAGATAATGCTGTATAAGTTAATCCGTGTTTATTAATATTACTTGGATTAAAAGCTACATCATCCAATGATAAACCTTGTGAGCGATGAATTGTTCGTGCTGCGGCTAATTGAATAGGAAATTGTATACGTGTTAAAAGATACTTGTTATTCTTGCTAAGATTTATTTCTTTTGAAACTAACTCTATAGGAGTCCAAGTAGAATCTACATTTTGATCTTCATATAATTGAGCATTTGCAAACCTTGCAGTTTTACCAATTTTTTCATTGAAAAATTTTATCCATACATATGTTTTATTGTTAATTGATGTGGCTGTTTTGAATAATCCATCTGCTCCATGAACAAGTCCATCTGAGGTGGCATAATTGTGGGTGAGTTCCACCAACATATTTTTTTTAACTTTGATTGTAGTTTGAAGTCCGGCAGTTTTATTTGGATTGTCTGGAATTTTAAATGTTGATGGTAGTGAATGATGTCGTATATCAATTGCTTCAAAATTAAATGTAGGTTCCGTAGATTTCATAAACTCTCTATTATTATGAGCAGATGTTTCCGTATTAGTGTAATATAAATAAGGAATTATTGAACTTTCTGGAGGTTTTTTCAAACATAAATTATTTATGAATTCCACATCTTCTATTGTATGAGTTGCCTTTCGGAATCTATTTAATATATTTATAAATATGGGATCATTTTGACGCACAATGGTTTGTAGCTCGTAGCATTTCATATATTGATGCCAAAAATTTGGAGCTATAGCATTAAGACCAAAGTCAAGTTGTTGAAAAACCCATTTATCTCTTACTGGAGGAGCTTGATAAAAATCACCAGTGACTATAACATCTAAACCTCCAAAAACTTTATTTTGTACATGCATAATTGAACGAAGTCGTTGATCAATAGCATGTAACATTCTAGCACCTACTAGTGATACTTCATCAAGTACAATAAATCGCAATTCTTCATATTGATCTGTTAATTTATTCAGCATTTCTGAAGATAAATTATTAAGATTTTCAAGTGATTGATTGATAGGAATATGTAAAGCTGAGTGAATAGTAGTTCCATTGATATTAAAAGCTGCTTTTCCTGTGTAAGCCATAAGTAAGGCTTTTGCTTTTAACGGATTGGAATGTAGGTCTTTATGATAAATACGTAACAATCCTTGAATTATGGCATGAAGTGTGTATGTTTTTCCTGATCCTGTACCTCCAGTAAGAAACAAATATAATGATTCATTTGGAAAAGTTCTTTTACTATACATTATATCATCATAAATTGATCTTTGCTCTTCATTAAGAGATCTTAGTATTCCAAAATATTCGTCATTTTTCATAAGTTCCAAAACATTATTGTTATCTACTGATGTATTTTTGTATGTATTTGTAGACTTTGGTTTTATATAAATATCACTAGCTAAGTCATATTTTTCAGTATTCATGCTCATTATAATCGATTCCGTTTCTTCAATAGATGCATCTTTCCAAATATCAAAATCCTGACATAAAACCAATTCATTTGCAAAATCTTGAAGATCTATCCATTCATCACCACAATCTTCTAATGCTTTTTTTTGTATTTGGTAGTTAAATTTTTTTCGATTACATGAAACCATTTCTACTTGTTCGTCATATGCTTCTTTCCATGTTTCCTTTCCAATCTTTTGAGACTCTTCAGATACATTGAAAGGAACATATAGTAATAATTGTTCACGACACCAATTTTCTATATCTTTTATTTTATTGTAATGAACAAATCTTATTATTTTAGACTTTTTTCGGATCGAGATTTTATTTTTATAATAGTTATAGTCTGCTACAAAGGCAGTCAAACATATGTTTTCTAAATTACTTGGTCTATCAATGTATTTATCTATAATAGATTTGCACATAACTTCTGTGCAATCTTTATCTAATTTAAGTAATTGGTTTTGAGGTTTTAAAATAAATGCACGCTCTTGTGATGGTGATGTATTTATAAAACTAAATGAACGAGAGCAATGATATAATGGTATTGATAAAATAAGATGTATTGCTAACTGAGTTGACATTTGTTGGGCATTTAAAAAGGCATTTCCTAGTTTCAAAATTCTTAAATTAGCATCTGTTTTTTCTGCAATACATTTTTGTAAAATTGATTTTAACTCTACAGTAATAGTTTTATCAACTTTTGTCATATAGGATGTACAATAAGTGGCAGCAGCATATGGATCTAATATAAATTGAACATCTGTATTTGCATACCAATTATGAGCTATAATTTTGTTAAAAGCATTGGTACATATATTACTTAATGAGCGCTTTAGAAACACTTGTGGTCTTTTAAGTTGGCTACATAACACCAATATGTAAGTTTGTTCATCAATTTCAAATTTTGATAGAAATTCATCAAATTCAACCTCAGTTCCTACCTCTACATTTTGCAAATATGTAAAAATTTCTTTAGCCTTCTTTTTTAAGAATGATAGTATAGAGTCGTTTGTCTCAGCGAGAGGTTCCAATACCATTGTACGATTCATTGGAGGAAGTGGGTAATGAAATCTACATATAGTTTGTCCTTTCTTTTTGCATGTTCGTGAATGTTTATGGGTTTGGGCTTCTTGTAAAGCTGCAGGTAACAAACTCTTATCACTGGATATGTATTTATCAACAAAACTTTCAATTTCTTTGTTGGAATTAGTTCTAAATTGAGGTGCATTTTTTACCCAAATTACAGCATGCTCATGTTCACTTCCACGATGTTGAAATTCGGTTATAAAAAAAAAATCCAAAACTTCTCCTAAAATAGATGATTCTTTTTTGAGCAAATCTCGAAAAGCTTTTGTACGATGATTATAGTATAAAGCGCAAGTCACCGGATCAAACCTTATTAACTCAGCAATATGACTAGATTCCAATAAATCAAAATGTGGTAAATTGAGTCGTTTAGAGTTTAGCTTATACAAAGCTTCAATTAATGGTGTCCACAATCGTTCTGCACTTGTCAAAGTAATAAAAAAAGTTGGAGGTCCCAATTGTCTAATCATAGCAAACAAATTTTTCCTTAATCCTTCAACATAATCTGGTGATGTGCGTAATTTCTCTAAATCTCGAAACCCTATATGAGATTGTAAAAGTTTATCAAGATTGGGTTCATCAACAACTTGCCCGGCGGTTAATCTTCTTCCTGAAAGCTTACCTTTTCGAATTCGAATCCAACTAGAATTCCTTACTTTTTGTATACAGATTTTAATTGCTTTGAAGAAAATATTTTCGATGTTTGTAGCAAAATCATGATCCTTGTGCAAAATCTCCCAACTTGCTATTTGATGATAAGAAAAGTTTTCATTAATGTTTTCATTTCTAGGATGTCCATAAAATAATGTTGGATGATTCAATTCTTCACTAAACTTGTCTTTAAAAATTCCTATAGGAGAATATTCTTGACCGGGAGCAACAGATAACATCTTATCAAAATCATGAATTTTATCAGATTCTAAGAAATTATGTACTAAAGTTTCACTTGGTGGATTATCAATTTCTTCTTCAAAGTCATTTTCATTTATAGTATCACATTGAATATCTAAATTCATACTTGCTTTTAGGTGTAAAGAAAATAAACTATACCACTGTGGACGAATTCTAACATTACATTCTTCATAAAGGGGTGTTTTTATTAAATCCTTCAATGCTAACATTGTCTTATTTGGTCGTATGTTTCCTGCCATATATGGGGACTTATATTCTAATCGGCGTTTTAATAACACCCCAATTGTTGTTCCATCTTCAGGTAAACGTGGAAGAATGGATTGTGTTAAATCAATATTTGCAGGCACATTTACAATACTTCCATGTAATTTGTATTGACCATAATTGTACAATCTATGTATTTGTGCAAATGCTAAGCGTGGTGATATTAATCTTTCTTCTAGTGATGTCAATTCTTTCACACTTGTAATGATAGAATTTCTTGAAATGTTATTTGGAACACAAAAAACTGGAATCTTCTCATTTTTAACACAATTTAAACAAATATTGCATACATATAAATTTTCATCTTGTTTTAATACAAGACTTCGATGAAGAAAACTGTTTATTTGGTATAGAAGCTTTTCATTTATCAAAGTAGATGATGAAAGAAAATTATATCTTTCACACAATTCACATACAAAGGTTGGGGTATCATTTAATTTATCATGAAATTTAACCAAAGGGTCATTTTTTCTTTTTTGTAACTTTTGAATTAAAGTGGAATTGGCTTTTGCTTTGGATGATAGAAGTTTCATTCGCTTAACTATTTGTACTGCAGTTTTATTGAGGGTTGGATTTTTGATAACAAATGAATTTGCTTTATCAACATAAGTGTTATTGACATCATTGTTTATAATTTTTTCTAATTCAACATCCATCTCTTTCCATCTAGTATATGATCGTTGTTTTGGTGATGTATAACATTGGGTTGAATGTAAAGTAACATCAATTGGAGTGATGTGAGAATCTATTACTTGTGATTTTTTCAATATGGGGGTCTTAGGTTTTAAATTTCCAGATTTCAAGTTTCTAATGTGACGCATTACTTGATTCATTGTTAAATCAAGTTCGTTTTTCTGAAACAAAAAATTTGTAGCAATTTCGAAAGTCGTTGAATACTTTGACATTAAAATTCTTAAAAGGTCATCTAAATCTACAGTCCAAAACATTCGTTTAGTTTTTTTGTTTATATTTCCTACCAAATTTTGATCCATGTCTAATTTCGGTTTGGATTTTATAATTGTTTCATTAGCTACACTAGGAAATGAGCCCATGTACATTTCATTGTTGAACACAACATCATTTCTATTTTTTGTTAATAAGTCTTTGGAGTTAAAAATATCATGGTCAAATGTTTTAGTTGAAGTACTTGAATTTAAACATTGTTCATTGAAATTTGATTGCCAACTAGAGAGATATGTTTGATTTGATTCATCCTGAATCAATGTCTCTTGTGAACTTAGAACCTCAATTTCATGTGAAGAACTTGAATCTAAATCAATCACATCATTATGACATTTGTTTGTATTATTAGTATTACAACTATTATCATTGGATAAAATTACCGGCATTGATTGGTGTATTTTTTCAATAGGTTCGTAATGAGAGTTTCCAAATGCTAAATGTAATGGTTCCAATTCAAATTCTTGTCCAGATATACTAATGATTTTTGCACTATTATTAAGCCAAACATAAATGGGTCTTTGTAAATAGTCGGAGATCCACTTGATGGCTGTAAAGTCCCCCCAAAGTCCACCATTACTTGCACTAAGAGCCATTTTTCTTATATAGTCATGCTCATTATATACACCTTCATGTAAATCATGCAACCATTGAGGATTTAGTTCTTGATTTCGTGTTTGTAGTGCTTTTGGTGTATTTAAAACTAAGCATTGGGCAAGATGATTCATAGAATTTTTTCTTAAGAGAATAGATGAAATCTCATAGTCCAAGAGATATGAAATAGAGTCGAATAAACAATCACCAACGATGAATTTATAAGTAGTAACTCGAAGTAAATTACACTCTTTTAATTTCTCATCTATAAGAGCCATTATATCAATTTATATATATATATTAATTGAAACAAATCTATAGTGATAAATGTTTGATAAAAAGTATCTACAAAGTCTAATTTTTTAATTTACAAATAAATTTTGAAATAATGAAAATAATAATGGTAGGAAACTCTGTATTGTAAAACAAGTTGAAAAAAATGAATGCTACAAAGTGAAATAATAAAGGTGAGAAAAGGTTTTTGAGTTTATGCCTTTGAATTTATGCTTTTGAGATCATGCTTTTGAAATCATGTTTTTAAGTAATTTGAGTAATTTGAGTAATTTGAGTAGTTTGAGTAATTTGAGTAATTTAAGTAGTTTCAGTAATTTGAGTTTTTGAGTTCATGCTTTTGAGTTCATGTTTTTGAGTTCATGCTTTTGAGATCATGTTTTTGAGTTCATGTTTTTGAGTTCATGCTTTTGAGTTCATGATTTTGAGTTCATGCTTTTGAAATCATGTTTTTGAGTAATTTGAGTAATTTGAGTAATTTGAGTAGTTTGAGTAGTTTGAGTAATTTAAGTAATTTAAGTAGTTTGAGTAATTTGAGTAATTTGAAAGTTTGGAGGATAGATACCCCTTTGGAGGAAAACAATAACACTTTACTTTTATAAAGAGAAATACAATATACTATTGCTCTTAATCTTCTCACACTAAAGTTCTCCCAGGAACACACCAGAAGATTTAGGCTGTGTAAACTAATTAATCTGCTGATGTGAGGAACGACATGCACTGCCCTCCGAAGCACTGCCGAAGCACTACCCATGAACACCAAGGACTTCGAATGGGCTGCAATGTTGAAAAAATAGAGGCCACCTATTTTCGTTTACAAAACCCAACCTAGAAACTAAACTAATTTGTGATATCACTAGAACAAGCTAGGCCAGATCCAATAGAAAGCGCTGCCATGCTAACATACATCTGGCTGAGGAGTAACAACATATGAAACAAAAGCAGTGGAACACAGAAGAGCGACATTGAGCATCCTCCTGGTAGCTATGGGGAGGGCGGACATGGCAAACAAAAATGCACAAAGATACAAAATTTAGTTATATGGAAATTAGATATAAATAACTCACTTCGCCTTGGTTACAGATTCTGACCCTGTGGAGACTCCCATATCGTCCAGCTTCCTTTTAGGAGGTGTTCGAAAAGTACCCTCACTACCTTGTGAAGAATTCGTATCTATAACACTAGTACTAACCTCCATATTTTCTTCATAGCCACACAAGACAGCCATAGGTGTCAAAGAGTAGATACCTTTCACTTTTAAGCTTGACAAAAGCTTAATTTGATTACCACGTGAGAGAGCAAGAAATTGCTCCTCACTCATCCTTACTAATGCTACCAACCACTGACCCTCAATGGTGATGGAGTATTCTCCATCACCATTTACTATTTTCGCACAAAGGTGTGCTTTTTTCACGACCTCTTGCATACAACGACAGTGATTACAGTAAAAACCTCCTTCTATTACCATCAAATTAGTATACTGACATTTGATGCAATGATGCTTAAAGGGAGCAACCGAAGGTCTTTCAATGGAGAGTATTCCTTCCACCTATAAAAAACAAAAGGGATAATTAGATGTGAAAAAATGGCATTTTACTATGGTAAATGGAAAAAGTTAAAAGACTGCAAAACTTACGGATTTACATGCCGTCATTGTTTTCTTCCCAATCTTTTCAAACACCCTTTGCAACTCCATTCTGGTGCTTTCATCCACGACAGGGGTGATGATGGTGTGATTTCTTGTAATGAGATATTTATCTCCAGAAAGGGTTGTTGAAATGTTCTTGAAAAGCACCATAACACATAATCCATTGTTGAATGCCTCTATAACTTGTTCATATTCTAGTTTAAATTGGTCAGAGAAAGCTAAGACATCATAGTCTCCTTCTTTGATACCATCTGCAACTACCACTTGGTATAAATTTCCATACTTCCCAGCAAAAGACCCCCTCACCTCTATTACACACACTGCAATAGTTGCACTTGCCCACACCTCATGGGAACGGGCCCTGAATTCTGAAACACTGTCAGTATGATAAAATTCGGGAACAAAACCAACAGGGATCGGCTCTACCAAGCTCACAACAGTAGAAGACATAACTTTCAGAACAAACATCAGATCCCCTTTCTCATGCGACTTTGCACTTTTCTTTGCCACTCCAAAATTCTCGACTCTAATAATTTGTCCTACACGAAGCTTAGACTCGTGTGCTCTAACCTGTTCCTCTTTCAGACTTAATGTGACGGTTGTAAAACCCTGGCTGTCTACTAGATCACAATGAAGGTATTTAAACTCAATCACCTTGGTAGAATCGTAGTTACCATAACGATTCAACACCTTCCCTTCAAAGGCTACATCTCTCAAACCCTCCATGATATCATCAACGGACACAACCATTCTCCTCCTCTCAGCCATTTCCTCACGACCTCTACTCACACACAATGGAACAGACTCAAATTGCAAATACTACACTCTCTCTAACAAATGCTACACTGTCTCAAACTGCACAAGCTACACACAGTCAAACTGAAATGTGGGTAAGAATCAATCCTGGGGCCACTCTTCATATAGGTGCCGAATTAATGTTGCCGCAAACCGCCGTCAATCCGCTGCAATGGCATTAACTATGGTCTGACAAAGTTATCAGTTCGAAGATCCACTTCTCTATGCTTTGACTGGATTTTCCACAACTTTGACCAGACCTGCAACTAAACTAATTACGCCAACCAGACATCAGTTGAATAATACTCAATTATCACAAGTTACTGACCTTAGTCGAATTTAATTTCAATAGTGCCTAGAACTGAGTACGCAATGAAACCAGAAGGTACAACTTCGTGCACAATGACCAGCATCATTAAACCTGCACGGTTAAAAGTGCAAAAAAAATTCAGTGTCAAGAAATAGTTTAAAAAAGTTCAAAACTCGAAGTCATGAGAAGGAGCTCGCTACAGCAGCTTGAACAAAACATCCTCTAACCGCTTCTGATTGGAAGCAAAAATTTAGAAAGTTAACTTACAATCTGTAATATTCATCTGTAATATTAAATCTTCTTAAGACCAGAGTCTCCCCAGCTGCCAAGAATAAAATCTCATCAACATTTTTCTACTGTATTACACAACAGAAAATCACCTGAACGAGAGAAATGCTGCATGTTTGCAAATGCACACTCATCATGTTCAAGTTGGTCGTGCATCACCGTTGGAGACAAGAGATGTTGAAGCCGGCGTCACCATTTTACCTCACAATCCACTTCACAACCAAAGTCCACTCTTATCTGTGAAAAAAGGAACAACAAGTTACATACCGAATAAACCCAATGAGAAGCGCAATACCAGTAATATCAAAAGGACACATTAGCAGGAAAAGCAAAATGAGGCTAGTTACCAATCCTACAGCCTTCTCGAATGCAGTAACGATTTTAAGCACAGAGGTCCCCTTCCCTGTTCCCAGATTGTAAGCGGTACATCCTGAAACAATGTCAGTAAAGAAAACGTCAGTTACCCAGAACAACAAAGGCAAGACGTGAGTTGAAACTCTAGAGGAGAAAGGAACTGCACCTATGTCAGGTGTCGTGAACACCTTCTGGAGGGCGGCGCTGTGGCGAGTAGCCAGATCCTGCACGTGAATGTAATCACGAACCTGCAGAATCCAACAGTATAATCAATACATATAGTTTCAGAATAACAGACACTATCATCTTCAAAGATAACTAGAAGTACTTGAAAGCAACAAAAGTCCTGGAGGAACCAATGAAAGAATTATGCACTCGGAACTACTACACATGGACACACCTCCTACACAATGAAAGATATAACATAGACCTGCATATTACTAACAATCCTTGAACAGAGGAGACGCAATAACCTACAAGTTGACCCCATAAACATTGGTGAGAATAGTCTAGAGCAGCTCTGCCGACCAAGGACCTTGTCAGTTGAATCCACATGAGATCACGTGTCACTGCACTCAAAGTCTGAACTGCTCGACCAAACCAGAGTAATACGATATGGTAATATTACAAGCTCGAATAGAGAGGAATCTTACATTAATTTTCAGCCTCTTTTCGGCTGTCACATTTTTCTGCGGCTGGATGAGTAGATACAACTGGCCAACATCGGGTTGGACTCTCAAAATCTTCTCCACCATGACTGCATGCAAAGTTTCTTAGAGTAAGTCAACAAGAACGGAAATATTCAAAATGAAATTGGACACGTCTGTTATATCAGACCCAGAGAATCGTGTTCTAATGGCTACACAGAATTCAACAGCGATTTTTCGCTACTACCTGACTAGATTCAGAAATTTAAGCTATAACAGTTGAAAAGAAAGATGAAAGCTCAGTCAGCTTAAACGTACCGTTTGCAAGGAATCCCGTTGCTCCTGTCACAAGAAGATTCTTCCCCTTCAGGAATTCTAAGATTCCAAGTCCACCAGAGGTATCCGCACCGCTTGATTGTTGTTTGTCGGCATCCCGTACGTCGACTAAATCAGTAGCAGCTGTTGCTCTGTGAGGTCTCAGAGTTGTTAAGGTTGTAGACAATGCCACTTGACAACCGGCACTGTAGCAGACTGACTGCAAACAGCCGCCATCTCGTGCTAAAATCCGCCGGTAGCTCCTCCCGTACTCTGCAACCTCAACCACTCTGCAAGTTTATCGAGTAGGAAATCTTGATCAACGTACCTTACGAACCTTAGATCGTCTACAGACACTCATATTGCACCGCGCACGATTAGAGTAAACCGGCTGTCCGAGACAAACTGCACCTCTGTTCACAAGTGACGCAAACTCCTAACACTAAAATCAAGAAGTCCGCTCTTAACACTAAACGAGGTAACCTGGCAATGGCAGTAATCCACGAAGCCGCAATACACTTCTACGCACCAATGCCGACGGTCGTTGGAAGTCATGATGATGACCGTGTTGGTGAAGTTCACGACTAGCCCTTCCGAGTCGGTGAGCCTCCCGTCGTCCAGGATCTGCAGGAACACGTTGAAGATGTCGTCGTCGGCCTTCTCGATCTCGTCGAACAGCACCACGGTGAAGGGCTTGCGGCGAACGGGCGTCGTCAGCTGGCCGCCGTCGCCGTGGCCTATCAGCCCTGGCGCGGCGCCCGTCAGCCGGGACAGGCTGAACTTCTCCCCGTACTCGCTCATGTCGATCCGAACCATGGCGTCCTCGGAGTTGAAGAGCTGCACCGCCAGTGCCTTAGCCAGCTCTATCTTGCCCACCTGCGAGTACGCACGCATGTGATTACCAGCAGCACTTATTGTAAGACTTTGCTCAGGCACAAGAGGGCAACAAGGGAATTACGGCATACTAACTTCACAGCAGCACTTAAATATGAAGAATATGAGTAATCTTGTCCTTTGGAGATGCCACCGATTACTAGAATCTTACTCCGGTTGGCCCCATGAACATAAGGCTGGCAATGGGGCGCTTCGGATCCGAGAGGCCAGCTTTTGACCTCTGGATGGCTCGGGCGATGGCATTGCAAGCTTCGTCTTGTCCAATCACCCGTTTGTGGAGCTCCGCGTCGAGCTGCAGTAGCTGCTCCTTCGCCGAGGCTTGCAGTTTGGAGACTGGAATACCGGTCCTCTCGCTCAAGACTTCCGCAATGGCGGTGCTCGAAACTTCCACCTGGATGAACGGCTTGTAACAGCGTTCGTACTCTTGCCACTCCTTCTCAGCAACCGCCAGTTGCGCCTCGAGTTCTTTCAAATTTCTGGAATTCGCTGTATCGGAATTGCTTCTCCCGGGTGGCGACCCCTTGAGATTATTGTGCACAGGATAGTATTCGGCATCGTCACCTGGCAGACTTCGATCCGCTCTCCTAAAGCATGATCCACACAACACAGTGGATCTGCACAGCAAACGTGAGTGTCAACTGATATAAAAATGATCCTAACTTGCTGGACGCATAAGTTCAAACTTAATAAGTATTTTGACTTTTCCCTTCACTTACTCTCTGTATACGTAGTAGGTCCCAAGGATCGGGTGGGTCGCACACTCAGAGCAAGTAAGTCGAGGTGGTTCCACCAGGTGGTACTCGTCGAGAGAAATCTGCAAATTACTGTAGACTCCATAAGTGTCGTTGAGCAGCGTCTCGTAACAAGCTCCACAGATATCCATATTATCCCTGTAAAATATGACTCAGAATGTAAAATTTTCCCATAAACATACTACACATCGATGAACCGTTACTGTAGCAAAAGACTGAAAACAGGAGCAAAGCTGTTGTTGCTGGTACGCACGGCATTACTTACGTTTGGTGCGTGTATCGAGGTCCAGTGAAACTTTCAGCGTCACAAGTATCACATTTGACGTAGCTATGCACATCGTTAGTAGGGTCATGAGTGGAGGTGACCACAGAATTGTTTCGATTCGGCTTCACTATTGAGCCTACAGGTTTGGAGCCCGGCGGATTCTTCAGTGCATTGACCTACATACATCACACAAGGCAGCTCGATGAGTCTAATGATAATCCCGCTCCTTCGAATCATAAAAATGATGATCACAAATTAGGTAGACTACAGAATTTTACATACCTTCACCTTGAGGGACACGACCCGAGTTGCAAGGGTCTTCTCCTTTTTCCACTTTCTACCCAGATTCGCCTGTCGTGCTTTCAAACCCTCCAAATCCAATTGAACTTGTTGCAGACGTTCATGCGAGGCTTGACTCGTTGGAGGTGAGATGCCCAGCCGCTCCATGTCCAGCTCAAGAATTGCCCTGTCAATCTCATCCAAAATCGGTGGCTTTGTGAGGAGCCCAATCTTCAGCTTGGACGCGGATACGTCGACCAAATCGATGGCTGAGGATCAACAAGAGAAAACAGCATAGTTTAGTAGGGTTTGCACGATCCAAGTGATGGTGATTTAATGTTCTAAACCAAGAGGCAGAAAATGACCTTTGTTGGGAAGAAATCGATCAGGAATGTAACGTTCAGACAGCTTCACAGCCTGGATCAAGGCGTCATCTGCAATGGAGATTCCGTGATGTGATTCCAGGCTCCGTTTGAGCCCCCGGAGGATAGAAATGGTGTCTTCCACCGATGGTGGATCCACCACCACTTTCTGGAACCGCCTCGCCAAAGCTTGGTCTTTCTCGACGTACTTGGTGTACTCGTCGAAGGTGGTTGCACCGATGCAAACAAAGTCTCCTCGCGCCAAGGCGGGCTTCAACATCTCGGAAGCGGTATCCACCGAATCGGTACATTTACCTGATGAATCAGTTTGCAAACCCATGGTCCTAAATGTCACCTTCAAAAGCCTAGCAAGAATGGCTTGAATTCTAAACTCTACAAATTGACAACATACCAGCGCCGACGACGCGATGAAGCTCGTCGAGGAAAAGGATAATTTTCCGCTTCCCCGCCGTTGCTTGGTCGATCAGCTTCTTCATGTTATCTTCAAATTGCCCTCGCACTTGCGTATCCGCAAGCACGTTTTGAAAGTCCACAGATATGATCTAAACATTTCACACCATAATTGTCGTCATGGAACTAGTACAAAGTCTGATATATCATGCAACAATATGGTTAGTTTTTTCTGAGAGACGAGTCTAGAAACGGGACATCACCTTGCACTTTCTGAGAGGCTCCGGAACACTTCCTTTCACAATCCGTTGCGCCAACCTACGTCCGTACACACACCATATCAGAGCTAAAAGCAGAAAGAAGGAGATTGTTAACTCGGCAGTTTCAAAATACACTACGTGTACATTCATGTCTCAACAGAGGGCATCCAAAGTTGTGGTGAGACTCACCCTTCTACGATGGCAGTCTTGCCGACTCCGGGATGTCCCACGAGGACAGGGTTGCACTTGGATTTCCGGGTCAGAATCTCGATACACTGCCGCACGATGAGGTCTCGGCCATGGACAGGGCCCAGCGCGCCTTCCTTGGCCTTGGTTGTCACGTTCATGCCAAACTTCTCCAACGCGGAATAAGATTAGGAAAAATCACCCGAATCTCCTTCAGACCCGTCTCGGCGATACCACCTACCAGCGTTGCGTTGCGGAGTTGTCCATGCTGCGAAGTCAGCCCTAGCGCTGATCGACTCTTAAAGCGTTCACGTGAGAAGAGAGCTCAGAGCCACTGTGATGATCCATGTAGCAGTTGAACAGACTGGCGCTGGCCAATTGCACACATGATCGACGAAGGGGCTGCCGATGTCCCAAGATAGGATCCACCTCGGGTCTGTCAGGACGCTGGTGGTTCCTGGAATAAGCATTCCCAGCTCCGAGTCGGGAGGACCGTAAGGGCTTGTCATACCTCACTCCCACTCTCACAGACCTTCGTCTGACCCCTCCATCCCTCCAGATAAATTCCAGCAGCAAACAAATCAGGGAACAGATAAAAAGACTTCATCGCCTCCACCAACACGAGCTACTCTCCTACAATCCCCGCAGCAATGACCACGAACTAACCTGGTAAAGTGGGAGCTTGGAAACCCCAGCCTTGCAGACAGCGAGTGAACCTGCCAAGATAGCGTTAGCTCCCAACTGCATAAAAAGAAACCAAAATCAGAATTTCACATCCTGTAGCAACCATTCAGTCCCGTCCCGAATGCAACATCAACACAAAAGACAAAATTCTCTACATTTCTAATCTCGAATTACACAAAAAAAAGTTACATCGAAACCTTCTGCTTGCCTCCATCCCTCAACTCCAATGCCTCGTACACACCTTCACAAAACACAACCACAGCTAATCGTCAACACAACCATCAACCCTTGATCAATCCTCCAAAAATCCAATAACCTAACCACATGACAAATCGAAAGGAAAAAAACACAAGCCCTCAAAAAACAAACGAGTATCTCACCACTGGAAGCACCGCTGGGCACCATGACCCATCAGACCAGTACCACGACCCACCAGACCAGCAAATGAGGCACCTGAGGTAGACAATGAGGCACAATGAGGGATGGAGGCATGTTTATACTTCTATCAAACGCCAAAATGGGATGACCGAAAAAATGGGATCTGCGAAAAAGATGGATCTCCCTCTCTAGGGTTAGGTGTTACCGTTGAAATCATCGTGCTCTTCTTCTGGTAACTCCATCGCCCGCCCTGGTTTTCTCACCCCCCGATAAACCGTCGATGGAATGTGCCAAATCCAGGATACTTCCTTTCTCAGCATACACTGAGGTTCCGTTCGGAGCGCCGTTCGGAGCGCCGTTGATTGAGCGGCGGAACCGCGGAGTAGGCGTGTCCATTAGAGGAACCCTTCCGTGAAGCTCTCATCAGTGCTTACCGAAATCTTACCTCTCATTGGAAAGCTCTCACCGAAATCTTACCTCTCATTGGATCATGCACAAGCGACGCCTCCGCACTGACCGACGACACCGCGCTCGTTTGATGAAAATCAAAAAATTCCGCCACACTTATAAACCCATCATCATCCTTATCAATCTGTATCAATCTGCTTCATCAGCTCCTGCACCTCCCCGTCCGAAATCTCACCCCCGAGCGACGTCAACACCTTACTCAACTCTGTTTCTGGGGTTTCCTGTTTCTGGGGTTTCTGTTTCTGGGTTTTTCCATTCCGCGTTCACATTCTGGGTTTTTCTTGTTTCTGGGTTTTCTGGCCTGCAGGTAAGTGTGAACGCAAAAGGAGATAGGTCATTGGACTTTTTGCGAAATCGTTGCGGGCCTCAATACAAAGCCTCTGTCTAGGACAGAGCCAACAAAATTGGGGCGACCATTCTCCTGAAAAAATGCTCTCTAATTCTGCTAATCTCTATGTACTTTTGGTGTTCTCATGAAAAGTCCTCCATACGGCCTTCCCTGCATGGAGGGTTGAGACCCAGGCCGCCCCCAACACCTGCTCCCCGCTGGGCTGCGTCTGAGAAAATAAGCTGGCACACCTTGCCGTCCACACCTGCCATAGCCCTGCTGCCTCTGGCGGTGAGGTTGTATCGCCTCCAAACTTCATTCACGAACGGGCAATCCCAAAAGAGATGCGACATCGTCTCTAACGCACAGGCGCAAAATCCACATCCCGGGTTGTAATCTGCTCTCGAGTGTCTCAGCTTCTCACCCGTGAGCAGCCCTTTATTCATCGCAACCCAACTGAATGCTACCTCTTTCCTCGGCTTAGCACCGTGCCACAGGAATCTATACAGCGTCTGTATCTGCTCCTCCGTGTAGCCCAGCCGCTCGATTTCTCTTGTGCTTGTGGCCTGTTCTCCCACGTCCTGCATGCGATACGCATATCCCTCTGGACGTCTCCAAGAGATTGGGTCACGAAAACATTGACTAGGGAAGTTGAGGTTAGATGTTCTAGTAAATCAGACATACTATGCTTGTCACTCTTTTGTTCAAATATCCAGCTCTATATCGTGTTTCTTACTTTGAGAAACACTTTCTCGAACTTGCAAGAAAACTAGGGTTTTTGATTATCTGGTTGAAGGCTCCATTCTTTTCTTCTGTTCGATATAGGATCACATCACAAGCAATGCTTGACACGAGCACCTCCATCACTTATGTTCACGGAGTTAAGCCTAAGTATCTCGGATGAGATCAACGATAGCTGCACCGAATTCTATGGCTTTGTCAACCAAAGTTGGAGGATCACTGGTTTGCAAAGCTCTTTGCTACCCAACTCCATTCTCATAATTTTTCTCGAGTGGTACAGCCTTGACTAGATGCTCTATAACGTTGGAATAATTTCTGCATTGGTATATGAATTCGTAACATTCCAGCACAGGATACACTTCCTTATCAAGCAGAATCTTTTATACACAAAAAATTACATTATGCTGTCCAGCTGCTAATAATTTTCCATTTCCCTTGATTCACAATTCTTTGCATCATTTTCTATCCACCACAAATGATGCCGAACAGTAAGAATCCTTGTGTAAATGAAAAAAGATTTCCCATTCTATGGTTTTATTATCAAATGTTAAAAATGGCTTGAACTGACTACTGCGTGATAGAACGCATACAGCGGTTGAAAGAAGCAAAGACAACAACGGCATTCGCCAAAGCTGATGGCTGCTCACCGTCTTCGCTGTTTCCTCCGCCTAAAAGCAACATCTGATTCAGAGACATCCCCACATCTGATTCAGAGACATCCCCACAGTAAAACCTCATTAGTTCAAAGAATGAACTGACAGGGACAACAAAACATCCGTCCTCTTCATGGTTTAGCATATAGAAGATTCTTAAGAAGTGCCTACATCCGTTGCAAGGAACATGAGAAACAAACAATAGCTGCTGGCAATTGGGCGGGCATCTTTAAAAGGCAACCATGCTTGGTAATAAGCACAGGTACAAACAAGTTAAGAATTAACTGAAATGAAAGGAATGTCAAGGACAACAAAAGCATATTAGAGAGGAGCACGGATCAAAGGTTTAGACAGAAGCCATACATCAATATCATCCAAAGTAGGTCGAGTTGGTTGCTCCTTTGCCAGAATTAGGCGTCCAGGTTGCTTACTATCATCTACAAACATCTGCCAAAGGCTGCATGTACGAGGTACAAATATCAGTATATCACCGACACCAACCAGATATTCCTCATGACTTGATGCTATCCAACACAATAATACAGAAAGCTGTCAAACCTGGTTTGTTTTGTTTCAAAAAAAAAAAAAATAATACAGAAAGCTAAGGAATATAAGACCCACGGAGAATACATTGTGCCTCGAGTCCCAATGATATAGCAATTGTAAATGAAGTAGTCTCTAGAGTTTGTATCAAATCACAAACAATCCAAAGTACTAACTGTGCAACAGCATCAAGAAAATGTTCCAAAAAATTTACCAGGGAAGGCCACTACGTACCCTGGATATTGCCTAAAGATAGTTGCATCTTGATAAGGACGTACTGAATAAACCGTAGTAAATTTACTGCATACCATAAAGTAAACGGATTATTGGACGTAAAATAGTGAAATATGTAAGTAGAGTATTAGCATAGGCTGAAAACATGATTGTCGGCAAGTAATCATTTCCTGAGGAAAAATTAGAAAATAAGAAGCTTCTAGACACTGCTTAACCCCTAAAGGACCACGACCTATTTCGCTCTAAAACCAGTCCAAAACTGCCACTGTCAAAAAGAGACATGAAAATCACATTTTAAAGTGAATTTTGGATTTTCAACCATAAGATCTTAAAACAGACTTCCATATAAACACGCCATCAAATTTTGGTTGCAATCCAGTGCACGGATTGATAGATTTTAGTGTTTAAAGTCAAAACAATGGTTCATTTTCATCCCTGCGTTGAGTAGATCAGCTGACTTTGACTTCATTTTGTATCAAATTTTTTGCATTGTACAGTACAAGGTCTAAATCTTTTACCATTGTCTTAAGCATGATGTTATTTCCCAACTCACCAATTTTTAGAGGTAAAAAAGGGGTGTAGCATATTCAAAACAAGTGTGCAAGGAGTGGAGGTTCAAAAATTGCCATTTCACGTTTTATTTTTTTGTGAACTACGTATGTATTCAAATGATAATCGAAAGGGTCAATAAGAAGGTTTTCACCATATATTGTTGTTGAAAAAAACAAAAGTGAAAAATGTGAAGATCTCTAGGTTTCATGTAGAAAAGATGAAGTTTTTTTCCCCCATTGCCCGACAATGTGTGAAAATGTTTGACTTGGAATAAAATGCCTTTTTACACTAAAGACAAGATTTTTTTTTGAAAATTTCCAAATAAGGAAATATTCTTTACATGTGTGAAAAATCTCAATGTCAATAGAAACTTTTGTCAAAATTTTTGGAGGTGCCCGAAGTCCCACTTTTGGCTTTTAGTGGTACTAACTTTCAAACCACAAATCCAAAATATATATATATATATCTCCACGAAGCTCTTATCAGATCCTATCTTGAAAAAAAAATTCAGAGAAAAAGGATTTTTTTTCGAATTGTAGGTACATGCCCAAAATCCAAAATGACCCCGGGGGGACGTTTGGTCCTTTAGGGATTAAACAACTGAAAAAGATTCGGATCACATCATACTGCTTAATTGGGGCAACATCTTTGCTCAACTCCGGAGCGTAAGAAAACAACAAACCTCAAAGGAGACGAGCTTGACAAGAAAACCACAAGTGATGAGCGAAGATATTTTCCACTTTAACCCCTAAAGGACCAAGGCAGTTTTACACCAAAAACACTACAAACTTGTTGGATTCTAGTGCAATGAATATAGAAGGAAACAAAAACTTTTATTTTTAGTTCTGACCGTAGGATCTCAATAAAGGCTTATTAAGTAATACATGTTCAAAACTTCATATACTTTGACCGCACGGATTGAAAGATTATCGTGTTTGAAGTCAAGCAAATGGTTCATTTTCTTCCCTGCGTTTAGTGGATCAGCAGACTTTGACTTCACTTGGTGTCAAAATTTTTCACTACACAAGGTCTAAATCTATTACCATCTTGTTAAGCATGATGTTAGCTCCTTACACACCAATTTTTAGAGGTAGAGACAGGGTGTAGCATATTCAAAACAAGTGTGCAAGGAGTGGAGGCTCGAAATTCGTTAATTCACACTTTAATTTTTTTTGAACTTAATATGTTTTCAATTGATAATCCGAATGGTTGATAAGAAGGTTTACAGTACATATTGTTGTGGAAAAAATAAAAAGTAAAAAATATGAAGATCTCTAGGTTTTATGTGGAAAAGAAGAAGTATTTTTGGTACCTTGCCCGACAATGAGTGACAATGTGTGAAAATGTTTGACTTGGGTTGGTATGCTATTTTTCACTAAAGACAAGAACTTTTTTTTGACAACATGAAGGGAAATAATATTACTTGCAAGTACTGAAAATCTCACTTTCAATAGAGTGTCCTATCAAAAGTTTTTAAAGGTGCCCGAGGTGCCCGCCAACCCCATTTAAAATTCAAAACCCTATAACTTTTTCATCAAATGTCCAATTTAGGAAAAAATTGTTTTCCCACTAAGGTCTTGGTAATGTCTTTCTATAGTGAAAATTTCAAAGAAGAATGTTGGAAATTGACACCATAGGAACCTGACCGAACTTTCAAAAAGCCCATTTTGGGCACTTGGTCCTTTAGGGGTTAAGCAGGGAAGTCTTTGCCGAAGCAATTCCAGTACACAAGGCGTGAAGAAATAGTGAACTTACTTAAGAAGACGCTCGCGCATTCGCCTAACATTGAGACCAACTCCGACGTCACAACTCCACTGATCAGTCGTGGATTCAACATGATCATTGGCCTAGCTTGTCATTCCGGTACCAGTGCTTCAGTATTGCCCTTTGTATAATTGCAGTTACACCCAGCTCACAATAAACCATAGACTACGAGCAGTGAAAACGAGTGGGAAATTGTCCGCAATGAAGATGGTGGAGTACAGAATGGACCGCGAAGAAGAGAATGATGGAGTAGGAAATTGTCCGCAATGAAGTTATGAGGAACCTCAGGGCCTTACCACACGGGAGGGAGAGGAAGTTTCACAACTTCCTCCAACATGGCACTAGTGGCACGAAAAATATTCTTCTCCTCCAACATGGCACTAGTGCCTGTGGACTTCCAGGGACTAGTGCCTGGTAGTTTTCGCATGCAATTATTGTGCCAAGTCATTGCCATGTAGATTCCAAAGCAACATCCAATGCAAATTCCAAAGCTACAAAGTAGGCACATGTCATTCTTGCCACTCCCCCTACTTCCTCTCATGTGGCAACCACTTGCTAATTTGAACCACTGTGAGTCATCCAACTCACTGTCCTTCCTCTCGTGTGGTTTGGCCCTCATACACAAGTGGCACCTCTTTCCCTCCCAACCATCCCTCCCAAGTGGCACATCCATGCATGGTTGTTACATTGGGCCGCCCGTCCGTCCGCCAAAAGTGCCTGATTGAGCTCATGTCTGTCCAATGCGGTCAACTTATAGCTGACTTCAAATAATGGTACAAATTGATAAAAAAAACTTACTTCATACATGCTGGTGATACTCATTGTTGCGGCACCTCCTCAAGATTGAAGGCCCGTTTGCACTAGCACTTGCGGTCGACTTGCATTCCGCGTTAGGGTAATTTGAGAAAATATTTTCTTATTCAAAAACATTGTAGACTCTTGTCTCATACCAACTCAAGTCACTATTGCATGCGGTTGCCGCACGCACGCCAAGAGGAGCCATCAATTTGCGTTAGTAAGTACTATTCAAGTGGCCGCAAGTACTATTCACTTTTGGATTTTAGTTCATTTATTCTCTGAATGTTTTTTTACATGTTACCCTTCTGACCCAGATTCTTGCAGCACTTGCGGTGAACATGCGTTCTTTTGCCTAGTGCGAACGGGCCTTGAGAATACTATTTGGCAGGGTCTCACTGACTATGGCAGGATTGCTTGGAGGAGGATGGTGAAGGCAAACTCCGATAATGAGAGAGCTAAGACCTTTGCCCATTTCGACTCCACTTGGGGTTGCCATGAGGCGTTGTGTAGAAGACAAGGGAACCATATCATTTGGGTTAGCGAGTTTCACTAGGTTTGGGTTCTGTGTGCGTGGCCGGCCCTAGCGCATTCCTTGTTCTGTTTTGTCTCTTTTTGCAATTGAAGTCATTTGATTTGCTTCAAAAAAAAAAACAAAAAAAAAAGATACTCATAGTTGCCAACATGAAGTCAAAATGTGGATTTAAAGGCGTATCATGTGATAAAAATGAAAAATGATAATATATTTGTGCCATTTTTAGGTCAGAAACCCAAAAAACGATCATAAAACTGCAAGTGGACGGACACGTCCGCCCGTCTTGTCTTTTTTGTCCGCCCGACTCTCCCGTCCGACAGCCAAAAGTCCCCCAATGTAACAACCCTGCATCCATGCACAACTTTTAAACTTTTAAATGGCTAGGCTTAAAAATGGTAAAAATTGTAAATATTTATAGATTTCCAGTTTTTTTTTTCTTTTTTTTTGACACAGGTAAAGAGAGCCTTTACTGCAAAGAAAAGGAAGGGAAACAGAAGGCCGGGCAGACCCCGCCAGGTCCGGCGAGGCCAAGTGAGCGCCTGGGCCGAGGTTAGAAGTTAGTGGGAGGGATGGATCTAGAGACTAAACTAAGAGAACATGGAAGCGAATGCCAGTGAGGCTTCTTATCCACCCAAGAGGCAAGAATGTCGTTGCAACGACAAAGTTCTTTGAATGGCTTTGAGAACATCGTGCTCTTCTCAGGAGCTTGAGTGCATCTAGACTGGGACCTGGGCCCTGGCCCACACCGCGCGCCCATAGTCCACAAGACTGAGCCAAACTTTAGCTCTAAGTTTCTGATTGGTCCACTTGCTCTCATTAAAGGCAACGTCGTTTCTTTCGCTCCACAAGTGCCATATGATGATGCCTCTCAGAAAGAGCCATAACCTGCTAACCGGGGTGAATCTCCTAGAGATCCTATGTCCAAAAATCCCCTGCTTCCGCGTCAAAACGAGCCCATGAGGTAACTCCAAATCCCTCAGCGTAGCCACGCTACTTCTGGCATTGATAGGAACCTCCTCTCTGCTGGAGCAGCCAGAGTCCTCGCTCGAAGACGGGGGAGCTTCTTGGACCGTATTTATCGGCATGTTGCTTTTCGGTCTGGGGACGCCTTTCATTCGACGCCACCTGCGGCTCCTCATGATGTCCGCACTATCCCTGAACCTCTGCCCATTCTGAATGGCGACATACCGCGGAAGCAGACACATAAGCAAGTTGGCTCCCCACGTCCAGATCGCCTTAGCCGACTCGCACTCCCAAAACCTGTGCAGGACAGTTTCCGGGGTTCTCAACTTGCAAATAGGGCAATTTTGATCGATGGAAGCCTGGGTCTTCCTTCTCCAAACATTCACCGCACTGGCCTTGTGCCAGATGGCCCAAATGAGCCCCGCTTCCTTTTGCGCCCTCTCCGCGTCCCAAACATTGAGCCATTTGAGTTTATATGCCGCCGGGAGGATCCCGCTCCACTTGTTTTCAACGACCGAGGGGACTTGATTTCTGCTCCTCAGGAGAGTGCGGCCAAGCTTGGCGGAGAAGTCCATGAATGGATATTCACCATCCCACTTGAAGCGCTCGGGGTCCCATGACAACATATCGCACCTCCCATAAAAAAGGTTCAAAATCAACTTCTTGGTGCCTCTGACTACCTTCACCACCCTTACACGTCGCAGTAAGCTGAAGTGATTGGAAGTCCAATCTTCCGCCTGGGCCCTCCAGCAAGGCCCCTCGTCGCCATCGTGAGGCGGTCCGGCCAGCTTAAATTTTGTAGACAGTGGGAAGCTGATCTGACGACAAAAACTTCCTTGTTCATGGGGATCACTAGTCAATTCCAGCCAAGCTCAGTATGGAGTCTCTCACCAACTTGCATAGCCATTCTCGAGATCAGGGCTCCTTCTCCATCGAATAGTCTGATCCACTCCCCAGGAGTGGTATTTGAGTGATTAGTGTTGAGCAGCCTACGCTAGGTATTCCCCATTTGTAGAGTAAGGGCGTGCCAGGCTCCTCTATCTGTAGCCACAAGGTTGTGCGCGGCCTCAATCTCTTTGAAGGTGAAGAAACGTTCACCGTTCCAGATGCCCTTGAACATACGTAATCCTTTCTTGTGAAGCTCCAGAGCTTGCACGCGAGAGAACCCTGGGCCAATGTTCTGAGTCGCCGAGTAGAGCCAAAGGCTGCTGCGTAAAAGGTCTTCCAGAGTAGACGGCGGGATGTACTTCAGGTTCGGGAGCATGATCTTCCAGGCGTAGATACTCTATTCCAAACATTGGAGCCCTTCTTAGCTTGGTGCTTGAGAAGTGTGAAGAACTCCAAGCTAGCTTCCCACCTGCCTTTGGAGAAGGACTGGGACGACTCAAGTCAAAATTTGAGGATGTGGTGAAGGTTTGAGTACCCTGGTTCCAACGCCTTCACCACCCACTTTGTCATCAACGTTGTCAAGGCATCAATGATGTTGATCAGATTTAACCCTCCTCGAGCCTTGGTCTGACAGCACTGGATCCAGCTTACGCGAGTGCGGGAACGTCTCGCCGTGCCGGAGGCTAAGTAATTCATAATTAATCCCTTTACCAGTACAATACCTCTTTTTGTGCCGACCCAGATTGAGAGGAAGAATAGTGGTGATGACAAGAGTACGCTATTTACAATCACGCTGCGTCCGGTGGGGTTAAGTTTCGTAGAGCTCCAGTGCACCAACTTTTTAGCAATTCGTTCGTACAAAATATTGTCCACTGCTCTTGTATCCAGCGACATGCCAAATGGGGCGCCGAGGAGTTTGCTAATGTCGTCGATCCCCGTCGAGGTAATACCCAGCTGATCAGCCCAAGGCGGTCTTCCCAGACCTCCCCAGTCTTGCCAATAGCCGCACGACTTGTTCCAGCTGATGACTAGACATGTTGCTAGACAGGTCTGGCAAGGCCCGGTGAGCGCCCGGGCCGAGGTTAGAAGTTAGTGGGACGGTTAGATCTAGAGACAAGCGTGCACAATAGAGCACTACACTAAAGATGATATTTAGTGTAAACCACACTAATTTGTTTAAAAGTGCTATAAGTTTTTACTCTTGATGAATATTTTTCCCAACTATGTCAACAATGATCACTCTATTTAAATAGTATTGATAGTTGTGCCCTCGGTAAAATTCTTCTTCGAAAGTAAAAAGTTATTGCATTACCAAAAACATTAGTGTGGTTACACTAAATATCATCTTTAGTGTAGCGTATGCATAGGGCAGGGTAACTTGTGACAATGGAACTATATTTTTTCTTCAAGAAAGTAGATGCGTATGTGCAGTTGCAACCTTGACATTCTAATGGTTCTATTTTTGTGAAGGTCTTGCCAGAAGTTTATTGTGCTACGAAAGTGAAAGGGGTAACTTGTTAACTAAGTACCCTTTACTACCCAACTATGTTTATCGAAAAACCAAGATTTCTGCTCATTTTTTCTCTATATAGTGGATTTGATGGAAATATATTGCCTAATGTAAGTATCCAACCTTACATAATTGAGCTCACACCATGTTCTACATTTTGGGGAGAATTTGCACAACATCCACTGGTTGATGGAAAAGATTATTATGTTTAACCCCTAAAGGACCAAGGCAATTTTTCCTCAAAAACACTCCAAAACTGCCATTGTCAGCACATTCAATACAAACTGATACAAAATCATTTTTCTGAAAATTTAACCGTAGGATCTTGTACTAGACTTGTATGAGAGTGTGTGGTGAAATTTTTGGTAAGTTTGACTGCACAGATTGAAAGATATTAGCCTTTGAAGTGCAACATAATCTCTTTTTCAGGTCATACTATACACCTTCAACAAACTTCGACCACATTCTATGGCAATTTTTTGCACTACGGACCGTGATTTTATTGTCTTAACTTGAAAAGGATCATGTTAGGCACATGTGCACCAAATTTTAGAAGTAGAAGAGGTGTAGAAGATGTCCTAAAATATCCTGCAATGCACCTATGTGCCGAAAATCAACAATACACTTTATATTTTGCATATATAATATCCTTCTCAAATATTTGAAATTCACAAATCCGTACGGTAGATGCAAAGATCTCAATTTTCTTTCCAAGAGGACATTTTCATTCTTTTAAATGGACAAAAACTCGAATTTCTATTGAATTTAGAAGTTATTAACCCCTAAAGCATCAACTCAACAGTTTTGGTATGATTTAGGGTCCGGTCAGGCTCCCTATGAGTCAAATTTTACCGGATGTGGCTGTAACTTTGGCACAGCATGGGAAATTGTCATATCTTCCTAACAAGACCAAATTTTACTTTCATCGGGCCCGTAGTTAAGAAATAATTCGTGTTTAAAGATCAAAATTCAATTCAGGGCAGCTGGGGCAGATTTGTGGCCAATGGGAGTGGTGTACCAAATCTGTGACAGTCTACAGTGACTTCCAAATGATCCTTTCTGAAATCGTTTCACAATTTTTTTTCAAACTTGATTTTGAAAAATCCAACCGTAGGATCTTGTTTAGAGCCATCCAATTAGTATACATACCAAGTTTTGTAAATTTTGACCGTACGGATCTTGAGATATGTTCAGTCAAAGTTCCAAGTTTTATAAAAACTTTCAGGCAGATCAACAGTGATTGGGTCACCTTCGTCACCCATTTTTCCTTCACCATTTTCTCCTCCTAAACCACAGTATATGCTGTAAAATTCATATCTATTTTGGATTTATTTATTTTTTGGATTTCTTTCCTCTACAATTTCTTTTCCATACAAATGCATGTATACACCGTTCGGATTTCAAAAAATAGATGATCTTCTTAGGCATTTGTAGTGTGGAAAAAGAGCCAGTGTATATGCATTTCATTTGACTCCCGTCACTGGAAATGTGGTTTTCCAATGCTTCTGTGTGTTGTATTGTCTTCAATTTTTTTGAGCATACTCCCAACTCACTTTAGAATCCAAAACTGAAGAGCCTCCAACCACACGATCTCAAAAAATTGGTTGTTTCACTCTCCGAAGGGTGGCTGTCCCTGCCGGGCAGTACCAAAAAAAAGTTTTCTCCCAAGTTCAAACCTTATGATCTTCCAAACGGTGAGGAGTTACAATCTAAAATTCTGTGTACACATACATGTACAAGTTAGGTACTAGATCCTACGGTTAGATTCTTTAAAATACGTTTGAATTTGCATAATTCTACCTTGAACTAAAACAGGGCAGAATTGAGGCAGAATTTGGGATTTTATGGCCAAAAACTTTAGGGGTTAAAGTTTGGTGACAGTATTTGTGATATGTCACACTAAACTGCTGCACTATTTGTATATGTAAGTGAAAATAAATTGTAACTTTTGAACCGTAAGTCGGAATTCTACGAAATTTGTGTCTACGCAAAGATAATCAAAAGTTGGCCATTCAATAAAAAATCTCAGAAAATAATGCCCAGAATTGAGAACGTGGTACCTTACCCAAACTCAAAACGTCCCCCGAGGGGACATCGGTCCTTTAGGGGTTAAAGTTACCATATATTGGTAGTGAAAACTGTGGATTTTGGAGAGTACCCTACTTTAACCATCAATAATAAAGTATTGTTGTCTCTACTACTTGTTGCTAAGGAAAAGAATGCATACAAGGAAGAAATTTTGAAGGTGTCCAAACTTATTCCTTTAGAACACAGTCAATTTGTTTGACCATGATTACAATTGGAATGTGTTTAGGATGTAGCAAGACACACTTCAAAACATGATGCTAAACACACAATTGACAAAAAACTTGGTGTTTGAGTTTGTATGGGTTTGGGGCGGGGAGAAGCGCCGAGGAAGGGCTGGCCATGGGAGGGGCGGGGAAGAGCTATTCAAATCAACGGAGAATTGCGTGTTTCCCATGTGGGGCAACGAGGGGGCCTGTTTTCCCTGGTCATGCGTACTGAATTAACAAATGCGAGAAGTAAATACTTGATTTTATGCACAATATGCAAGTGATGTTATTCTCAGTTATTACAAGGGTGTAATTTGAACCTAACAACCTGTAAAAATGAACTGATAAATAAGATCCTCATAAGTAAAAAATAATTTGATATATATTATATGAAATGATTTTACAACAAAGATAATATATTAAAATTTATACTTATTATTATTTAATAATTATTATATTAATTCTTTGATAAAATATCTAATGCATTGGAAGGAAGGTACTTGTACAGTTTTAATATAACACCATATTCATTATAATGGAAGATCAATGCTATAATTTTTTTGTATTGATAGTGAAATTGGTAATCACATAGCCGTCATGGTATATGACACTTCAAGTATTTATATGTAAGTATAGTTCTTTACTAGCATTATATTAAGTGCTTTATTTATTTGTTTATTTATTTTAAGGTACTATATTAATATAGTTTTTATGGTATTCATATATAAGTATAAAATTTTACAATTAATATGATATATTTTTGTATATATTATTAAAAAAGACAAATATCATATATATTTATATACAATTTATAGCAAATATTTTATATGTTTATATATATATATATATAATATCATATTTTTATATTAAACTGTTTAAGGTATCAATTAAAAACTATTATTTTTTGAAGTTGAATTGATTTGTATCATAATGTTGAAAAATGATTCCAACTTATATAAATAAGATTTCAAAAAATAAATAAAATTGTTAGCAATTTCTAGACAATGATTTACTTGATTGCACAATAAATAAATAAATAAATATTATATTTCTATATGTATATGTATATATCTTCTGGGCATCAATTCTTTTAACTCTAAAAAATTTACATCAACATTGTGTTTTTTTTACTCAATAAGCTTTTCAATGCAACTATTGTATTCCTTGAATCAATGTTCAGTATTACTTATAACTCTCCAATTCCATGATAGCCCAAATTTTTTGGATAATTCTATCGGTAGTATCTATGAAGGCAATATTTGACATCCTTTTGCATTGTAGGATGGACATGTTCAAGAAGAAAAGCAAGGACCCTAACTATCTTATATATTTTTATTCTATAATATTTACTATGATTTGTATAATTTTCTTAACATTGATAAATTTAAATGTAAGTTTATTCTCTTTGTATTGATTTTTTAACCCCTAAGGTACCATGACAGTTTCACACCAAAAACACACCTGGAAATTGTTGGATTCTAGAGCAATGAATAAAGAAGGAAACAAAAACTTCAATTTTTGGTTTTGATTGTAGGATCCCAAATACAACTTAATAAGTAACATACTCACAAAATTTCATAAACTTTGACCGCACGGATTGAAAGATTATAGTGTTTAAAGTCAATCAAATGGTCCATTATCTTCCCTGCATTCAGTGGATCAAGAGACTTTGACTTCACTTGGTATCAAATTTTTGCGTTCAGTGGATCAAGAGACTTTGACTTTACTTGGTGTCAAATTTTTGCACTACACAAGGTCTAAATCCATTACCATTGTGTTAACCACAATATTAGTTCCTTATACATTAAATTTTAGAGGTAGAAGAGAGGTGTAGCATATTCAAAACAATTGTGCAAGGAGTGGAGGTTCAAAATTTGCCAATTCGCATTTTTTTTTTTTTGTGATATTAATATGTTTTAGATTGATAATCCAAATTGTCATTAAAAAGATTTACACTACATACTCTTGTGGGAATAAAAACATCAATAAAATGAAAATCTTTAAGTTTTATTTGTAAAAGAAGAAGTTTTTTATGGTACCTTGTCCGACAATGTGTGACAATGTGTAAAAATGTTTGACTTGGGTTAATATGTTGTTTTTCACTAAAGACAAGAATTTTTTTTTACAACATGAAGGGAAAAAATATTACTTGCTAGTACTTGATAATCTCACATTCCATAGAGTGTCCTAGCAAAGTTTTTGAAGGTGCCCAAAGTGCAAGCTCTCCCCATTTGAAATTCAAAATCCTATAACTTCTTCATTAAATGTTGGATTTAAGAAAAAATTGTTCTCCCACTGAGGTCTTAGTAAACATTAGGGCACTACTAAGACCTCGATGGAAGAACAATCTATTGTAAAAATTTCAAAGAGGAATGTTGTAAATTGACACCATAGGAACCTTACCAAACTTTTAAGAAGCCCATTTTTGACACTTGGTTCTTTAGGGGTTAAAACTAATTGTTGTTTGTTTAAATTGTTAAAAAAATCAACTAGATCCACAATAGGTTGTAAGTAGACGCATGAAGTTATTATCTTCATGCTGTTGTTTATACTTAGTCATATACTTTTATTTTTTATTTACATGATTTGGTGAATTGTGAATTTGATTTATCATTCTAAAACATATGAAGGGCACATACAAATATAAAATGATTTCACAATCTATGAACCTAGGCTCCTTCTACAATCAAGTTCAATAAGCAACATCATTTCTTGACCTATACAAATTTGTATAATGACTACCTAAGCTTGTTCAGCATGATATTAGTTCCTCAAATTAGTCAATATGAACAATGAACAAGCTTAGGTAGTGAAATAATCACACTAATTAGATGCACAAGTTACTAGTTGATTGGATGACATATGGTCCCTCGAATCCCGGATTGAGACCCGGGTGACCAAATGGGTTCAACCTGATAGACTGAACGAGTCCAAGTCTAGGCTCAAATGGGGTCGTAAGCCACCCTCTCCGCACTCATGTGCGTTTGCTTAGTGACTGCAGTGCAAACAAAATGTTAAAAAGTATAAAGTTAAGGTTGAAATATTGTGGACGACCACAGCTGCGACATTTTCCCGGCGCGTTGGTTCGATGCCGCGGTGGTGTTGCAGGCGAATAATGGCGTGTTGTATGAGCGCCTCACCAACAGGTCGGTGTTCTTTGAGAGCTCCTTGCACTGGCCATTTGTTGTTGTAGTGACCCAATTGCAGAAATGATGTTTGTGACTTTGCTGCGTTCTAAGATTCCTGTGTATTTTTAGTTTTGTTGGATATTTTCGTGCTGTTCATGCATACTCAATCATGTCGCGTCAGATGCGTGAGTTGATCAGGCGCGGAATTTGCATGCTTGAAGTGCTGTTGTTTCTAAGTTCTGACGGGTGCAATATCTTGTGGTTTTGCATGCTTTTTGACGGTGTCAAGTCAGGTCTGTTCATTTGCTCTGAAGGTTTCGTAACGACGTGAATCTTTCTTTTTTCCTGAATTTTTCATGTCGGGATGTGTACAGGTTCACTGGCCCTAGACTTCAAAACATGGAGTGCAAAATCTTCCAAGTCTTGCTGGTGGACGCCCATGAAAGTTACATTGTTCGGCAATTGGATCAGAACCTGGATTCCACCTTCGTCTTTAGCTTGAGCTAATTAAAAGTGATTTTACCTCTTTTGAGCTCACTTTCAAGCTCGAAATAGTTGCAAGTTTGGCTAGGGTTTGGAAATCAGTTAGTGGCGTGGAGTTCCATTAGACGCTTGAAGAGCTTGGTAGTTTCACAACTATTATCCATATCAAATATGGAAAAGCTTGGTGATCTTTAAACTCAAGTTGAAGTGATTTTAGTCATCTTTGATAATGAAGTAGAGGTGATATTCTACCATGAATCTTCGCCACCTTTTTCCTCAATTTACAAATGGCATTAGTACAACAAATTGCACTTTGAACATGAGACAAATGAATGGTTGGTTTTTGTATTATTGATGCTTTAATCCTTAAAGGCCCAAGAGTCCCCTCCAAAGACTATAACAGTGGTTGTTGGGCCTTTTTGAGGTTAAGTCAATGGATTGTCTCATTGGGGACGGTGGATATATAACTAATTTATTATAATGAGAGATCAATGTTGTATCTTTATAAATAGTAAAATTGGTGTAAATAGTAGATTGTATATATATACTTCTTTCCAAGCACTATAAGTGGTTTTTTTAAAGCACCATATTAATATAATTTTAATTATATTCATACTAGTACATTCCCCGTTGTCATCAACTGGCCGGGGCAATTCCAAGTTAAATAAACGTATGCAAATGAAAAAATCAAATTTACCCATTATATACGCATTATGTACTATATATACCTATTATTCACTTTAAATACCCATTATTTATTTAATATACGTGTTATTGTCTTTAGATAACTATCATTTATTTTATGTACCCAAGGTAGTATATTGTGTAGTTTCAATATGTTGGAAATTATGATTTTATTTTTCTACTTTTGATAGATAATACGATTTTAAAACTCAATTAGCCAAATTTGAATAAAAGGGCACTAAAAAGGATTCCTCGAAAGGGCACATATGGAGGATTCTTTCAAAGTTCACATTCAATTCAAAAGGCGCATTTGATTCAAATGGCAATCCAAAGGTCACGTGGCCGGTAGCGGCGGAGAGATAGATTGACCTCTTTTATATAGGTAGATATACGTATACAATTTACAAACAATATGATATAGTATTGTATAAAATATAAAAAATGACAAATATCATATATCATATTACATATAGCAAATATCATCTTATCATTACTACATTTTTATAAGATGTCAAATATTAGCTATTATTTTTAATGTTTATTTCATTAGACTAGGTACAAAAATCAAAGATTGTCACCATGATTTCTTCTATAACAAAATTTATAATCTTCTATACCAAGCCTTGACTTTTACCAAACATTGGTACATTTTTTGATAAATTCAACAAAAGGTTTTGATGGGAGTCTAGTTTCAAAAAAGTCACATTTTTCATGCCATATCATATCTATTACTCCATAACAAGTTCTAAAATCTACAAAAGACTTATTTTAAAGACTACAAATCTACCATTGATAAATTCAAAACCCTCATTAGATATAGGAGTCCAAATGTCATGAATTCAAAAATTATAATCACTATCATGATAGTAAAATTCATTATTGAAATCTTTGATAAAAAATAAATAAACTAATAAATGGACGTCAGTCGTGCATTGCGTGATTCTCTTATAGCTTGCCCTTTCCTTAAGAGGTCGTGTATTGTATTCTCTTGTAGTAAACTTCTAACACATGAACAACTTTTTCTATCTACTTCATCATATAATTACGTGAATTACAACTGCTGAACAAATAAAATTGCAAAACCTATTAAATGTATACAAATAATACCTGCTAAACAAAGTTTTGTTCTACACTCCAAGCGTATTCGTGCCATTTCAGCGGTAGATAGATTCTCTTGCTCCGGAATATCAACTCTTGAATCCTTTTGCGCAGCTCGTATAAGTTGATTCAAATGTTTATGTAAAAATGAACGTATGGGTCTTGCTAAATCAACGAGACAAATCTCACAATAATCGTAGCAGATACAACCGCTTAGTAACGGATCATAATCGGGGTGAGGTCGGGAGAACCACTTGAATATGCAGCTTTCGTGGGCTTGGCGTACGGGATTTTTGCATTCGCATCCGAGTTGTAGAATTGGATCGCCAACTCTTGGTTCACTCTCCCAGCAAATTCTACATGAATTTTCTCTTTCGTCACTGGATTGGTCACCCATTTTTATAGAATTATATATTCCAAGAAATAATACTAATACAACTATTCTCACCATAATTGCTTGTTTTTAAATATATTTAGATATGCAATTCACACAAATGAAATAGAAAATACTATGGATATTGCACTTTATATATTCATAGTTGCTTTTATTTTTATTATTCAACTTGGCTTTTACTTTGATCAAACCCATAAAAGTAAAAGCTAAAAATAAAATAGTAATAGGAATAGGATTACTTTAGGCGTACTTCAGACAACACAGGCTTGTGCATGTGGGAACTTTTGAGAGCCTCTTGAGAACAAAATGTGGAACTCGACCTTAGTCTGAAAACATTGGCCTCATCTGAAGACTTCAGAGTACGAGTTCATAGCGTGATCAAATGGCCGCCACTGGAGAGTCACGTGGGAGCGACAACCTATCATGTGTGCATTACAGTCCTAAGTAATACTATGTGATCACTAATGAGCTACCATCATAAGCACTCGCTGCATTAAACACCTCAGATCAGCTTCACCTGCAGAGTCTCTTGTAACCTCTAAATTGGAATGTATGAAGGCCCAGAGAATCTGGTTCCTTCGAAGAGGCTTGCAGGCACATTAATCAACAGGTGTGCATTTCAAGGTTTGAATCACCGGTGTCCTGACTTGTAATGTTCAACGTACTGGTTTGATTCTCCAAGCTTGAATTTCCACGCTGAGCAACAAAGAGGGATCCATTTGTAAATGATCTCTACCGTTGCATGCCGAAGGGCCAGGTCGAGCAATTCCGGATCCAAGAAGAACGGCTGTCGGTGTAGCAAGTAGCAACGACGTTGTTGCAGGTGATGCTGCAGCTGTTGCCCCAGTGGCTCCAGCAGCAGTAGACAAAGCATCAACGGCGTACTTGAACAGGAAAGGGACTTGCCCATTCAGCACCTGCACCGAAGTCATCCTTGATCAATAACAAATTTCAGACAAAATAGTCATCACCTTCCCTATTCATATTCAATCAGAGCTGTACCTTAGAAGCAACGAGAAGGCTTCTTTTCGGCAAGAGCAACTCTTCTACCAAATTCGGGATTGTCCTTGGGCCATAAGTACACATGGAGAAATGCTAGATTCATCACATAACTCAGAGGTGAAAAGAAAAGTTCAAAATAATAAATTTTGTAAAAAAGACAGAGTACAATGGGCAACATGAATACCACCAATAGGTTGGGTGGCATTGTTATGACAGAGATTTCACATGTATCATGTATATATGTGTCACGTCATGTCATGATAACAATTTCAAATTTATCATGTAATGTGAGTCATGTGTCATGTATATATGTGTCATGACAACAATTTTAAATGCTTTTCCTCTCTATACCAATTGAAGTTATGATACACTAGTATTGGTACCCGTCGTTCCGACCGCGGAAGGTTTTTTATTAGTGCTCCTCAAAAATAAAATTTGTTTGATGTATTATATTTTAGATTGCAATTTGCATCCCTCGGAATGTCGTGCGCTGATCCACGAAACGTCGTCGTTCCGTGCGGCAAGGATGGCACAACCACTAAAGTACTCGCGCGCGTTTGCTTTGACATTAGCAATTCCTCCATAAACGGCATTGATCAAGCCGTTCAAGGTGTGATTGCCGACAATCATCACCCCTGGACACCTGATCATGTCATCTTTCACCTTCACTAGCATGTCCTCCCCCAATGCGAGAAGCCAACAACAACGGTTGCCCAAATCCACACAGCGTTCACCAACAACAGCCCACATGTTCCGGCAAAAACTTAAGTTTAGGGTTTAGGGTTTAGGGTTTTAGAGTTTTTAGAGTTTTAAGGGTTTCAAGGTTTGTAGGGTTCTAGGGTTTTAGGGCTCTAGGGGTTTTAGGGTTTTAAGGATTTTAGGGATTTTAGGTTTTTAGGATTTTTAGGATTTTAGGATTTTTAGGATTTTTAGGGTTTTAAGGGTTTTAGGGTTTTTAGGGTTAGGGTTAGGGAGCGGCGGATGGACAGACTGTCACCTATTATATAGGTAGATTTGAGGACACACTCTCAAAACCTGCAGAAAACGTGCATCAGATCCACATCAGACTACTACAACTACCCTAATCCTGTGTTGAAAAATGGAAGCTGATAAATAGAACACTACTTGTCTAGATAAGTTGGTAGTTTATCAACCCTCCGTAACGATGAATATTTCTCATCATGATGACTGTAGAAGTGATGAATGACCTCCATGTTGTCACCAAATCAAGTGCCTTTACAGAAAGCCCATCCTCATTCAACAAACTAAAGGGCACCCAAAGCATCAACTTGAATCTTTGGTCTGATAGCTATTTAGAGCTAGAAAAAAAGATAAGTCTTGGATCACGTGTATTTTCCTTTTTAGAAGACTGTACGCTTGAGAAAGTATAAAACCTTGGACAAGAGCTTGAGACTTCACTCTCAAACACAATCCAGTTGTTTGGTCAGGATGGGGCGCACCTCGAGCGTTGCGGTGGCTCTACTGATGGTCATGGTTATGTGTGCAGCTGCTTCTGGAACGGTGGATGCAGCGATGCGTGTCTACAATGGCATTGAAGCTGGGGCCAATATCACGGTGACTACGCCGGGATGCTGCAACAACTAATCCCAGGTCGGGTGTGCGCCGCTGTGTGTTTGCCGTGCAGCGTGGTCATCAAGAGCAACACGATTGTAACGTTGGGGCCCAGAGCGGGCCCTTATCCTCTCACGTCGCTGCGCGTCCAAGTTCATGGGACAGGCCTTAACAACTGTGTACCTGAGTGCGACCTCAAGTATCTCACGGCCACGGCCCTGCTCCGGGTTCGTCCTGGCGACTGTGGCGCAGCGTCTCCGAAAGGTATCCCAGGTGTTGTTTTTGACGGGTCAAACCCGTACGATACTTGCATGCAATTATGTGAGCTTCTGTGAGAGAAATTATGGTTTCGGAATTGACATCTGGAGTTCGATAAATAGGACGTACATATGACAGTATAGAAACTAAACCGTAGATCTTTGCAATATTATTGTCTACTTCAAAGTCTGCTAGCTTCTGCGACAACGCGTGGTGGATTTATGCAAATGTATTGAGACGTACTTGAAATGATTACAATCTGCACTCTAAGAACAATGTGTATGTAGATACAATCATCGATGCCATGTTCAGAGATTGTTGTTGTTCGCCTCGCACCTCACGACATCCTCTGCGTAACTCACCATAGGTACGATACATTAAATGTGTCCAAGGATGTGGGCAAAAGTGAAGGGGCAAGATCAACTTCTGGGATCTCCCATTCTGTTCATGAAAAACAAGGCTAGCACAAACCTCGACGTAAAGTTTCTTGCTGATCACCCAATGAAATGCCTCATGCTATCTTCATGTGAAGTTGAACATAGAGGCCACTGCAGCCCAGCCCAGGCCCTGAACAAAATGAATGGTGTATTCTTTCGAAGATTAGTAACCAGAACATATGTGCTTCCACATGTGGTGTTGCAAACCGCAAACCAAGCACATCAAACTTTCACACGACAAAGTAAGAAGTTAGCCCACTTGCAATGTTACAGAAATGTTACAGAAGTTGCGTGCTCATAGGTTGCCATCAAATAATAATACACTTATTTTTCAGTGATAGCCAATAGAATAACAATCTCAACCCAAAGAATTTCATATTTTCAAATGACATGTGAATTAGTTATGAATTTTGAATTAACTAATTCACCATCTTTAACTGCCATCATTAGCCAGTGGCCGCCCATTGGTACCCCAAAAGGGCCGGCCAATATTAAGGGGTCCTGACTCCAGTAGCGAACCTCCATTTAAAGGGGTGAATGGGTGGTATTAATGGGATGGAAATGGGTTGGATATACCCCAAATTTATAGTTGTTGGTTATGGCTTTTGGCTCGTTACTAGGAGGGTTACCGTAGTAGCCTAATTACCTTTTGTCTCCACTATCCTCAGATGGGGGAGAGGTGTGAAGTCGCGCCATCTGACAGCTGCTCTTGCTAGTAAGCCTTCAAGGAGGGACAAGAAGGAGGATTTGTACTCAAAAGTGAGACCCTAAATGTTGCTTGTAACTAGTCGAGGTTTGAATCTTGCATACATCTCATCACGCGGTTGATTTAGAGGAAGCCAATAAATAGTAGTATCAAGCTCCCCCAACACAAAATTTGGGTTAATTTGTCTAATTTGAACAATCCTATTTAGTTTGTTGGGTTGGATTGGACCTCACGTACTAAGTCCCCCCATTGTGCATTGAAAGAAAGAAAGATGAATTTGGTGTTTGGAAGAAACTCACTTCATGAATAATTTAAGTTTTCATTCCTCCATTGAACCTATGCCTACAAAACATAGCTTAGTGCAATGGAAGTACTATCGCCTCTCAAGGATAGACACTTTTAGAATCAATAACTTGTGATTGATAGTTGATAGTCTATACGTGAGATTTATACTTTAAATACAATTAGCTAAAGGATTAAATTATACATATAAAATAAAGATATTAGGTAGTATGGATGCACACATTAGTTTTTAGCTATACATATAGATATTTGGAAGAGATTTAATTCAATCTTAACTTGTAGATTTAGGAATTTATTTACAAATAGCTAAATAAAAGATTGTTATATTCAAAGACTAGTATTTATAGTTAATCAATATATTTGTCCATGGTTAATTTTACTAAGTTTGGTAGTTTCTTGATGGCAGATTAATTATGTAGTCCTTTACCCCTTTGTGCCATATGATGTCATTTTGTTGCACCAAGCTTGTTCATTTCCATTAGTTTTCATTGTCATGTAAAGGATGTTCATCAAATATATTTTATCTTTTAACACAGGGAGAAATGCTAGTTTATCACATGAAAAGAAAATAAAAGCCCTAGAGGACGAGGACTATCTTTCACTAAAACCACCCCAAAATTGCGTCTCTAAGATGAGATATGTTTTTGGTTTGCAACACCAAACCAAAGACATTTTTCGGGCGTTAAGACTACTTGACATGATATTTCACTAGCCTCAGTTGTAGGATCTTTATACTAACTTATACATTTTAACCTAATTTTTTCACCTAGAATATTTTGATGTTGGTGCTTGTGCTGGAATTTTTTGTGTAATGAGCATTTTGGCCAATTTCTTGGTGTTTTATCTTACCAAAGATATGTTCTTCTAGGCTCCATGACTAAAGAAAGTGAGAGGAAAATTTCCAATTAAAAAAGGACATTAGAAAGTAAAAATTGACTTGGGCAGTGAACCAAATAGTTTGGGTCACGGCCCTCGACTCAACCCTTTGGCTTTCACACTACAAGAACCCAAACTCAGCAAATTGCATATTTCAATGTTTTTTTCCAACTCTTAAACTTGGGCTCTTGGCATCGTTTCGACTTTGATGGAGTTTGATCCTTAGTCTGAGTGTGAATTGCCCCTTAGATGCATTCAACCATATCATGTTTAAGGCCACTTGGGCACTTACTATAATTTTAATAACCTCCTACACTATATGTTGGGAAGGACCACCAAATAGAATGTAACCTTGATGATATCACCCTTGTTAATAGAACACCTTGATATTATCACCCAAAACCTTTAAACCAATTTTCCTAGTTCAAAACTCCCTTGTTAATATTTGTATCTCCATGTATAATATCACTTCTTTTTTTCAAAACGTATAGTGTAAGTGTGACAATAACAAGATGGATGGATGAATAAGTGACTGGATGGATGACAAAGGTGACACACATGACAAAGATGGTGCATGTTAACCCCTAAAGGCCCAAGGCATTTTCACACCAAAAACACTTCAAAACTGCTCGTTTTAGTGCAATGAGTAATGAGTTGATTGAAATAACTTATTTCTACATCTAACCGTAGGATCTAAATAAAGACTTATTAATTAATGTCCTCACAACATTTCATAAACTTTGACCGCACGGATTGAAAGATTATAGTGTTTGAAGTAGAGAAAACTATTCTTTTCTTCCTTGTTTTGAGTGGATCAACAGACTTTGACTTCACTTGCTGTCAAATTTTTGCACTACACAAGGTCTGGAAACACTACCATCATGTTAATCATGATGTTATTTCCTTCTACACCAATTTTTGGAGGTAGAAAAGGGGTGTAGCGTATTCAAAACAAATGTGCAAGGAGTGGAGGTTCAAAAATTGCCAATTCACGTTTAATTTTTTTGTGAACTAAATATGTTTTAGAATGATAATCCGAATGGTCAATAAGAAGGTTCACACCACATCTTGTAGTAGAAAAAATAAAATGTAAGAAATATGAAGATCTCTAAATTTTATGTGGAAAAGAAGAAGTTTTTTTGGTACCTTGCCCAACAAAGTGTGACAATGTGTGAAAATGTTTGACTTAGATTATTATGCTATTTTCCACTTAAGACAAGAGAATTTTTTTGAAAATATGAAAGGAAATAATATTATTTTCTAGGATTGAAAATCTCACATTCAATAGATTGTCTTAGCAAAAGTTTTGAAGTTGCCTTACTTGCCCGGTATCCCCATTTGAAATTCAAAACCCTTTAACTTTTTCATAAGATGTTGGATTTAGGGAAAAATTGGACTTACACAAAGCTTTAAGCAATTTCCATCTAGAGCAGAAATTTCAAAAAGGAATGTTACAAATTGATACCAGAGGAACTAGCCCAAATCTTCAATTGTCCCCGAAGGGTACTCTTGGGCCTTTAGGGGTTAATTGTGTAACAATACTTGGTGCATCAGAGAACCACATGAAATAACTCACCACAGAGTTCATTAAAGTTATCACCACAAAAGTCATTGATGTTGATGTCCAAAAGTCATGTTTTATGTTGGTGAGTTGAATTTTTTTGTTGATTAATTTCTATATCAGTGATTATTTATTTTTTATGCTTCAGCATACTAACCCTTCAATACCAGGATACCATCATAATTCGCTACCAATTTGACAGGCTCTATTGAAAGGAATCTATAGATTCTCAAATATCAATAACAAAGGAGTTTCTTGAAAGTAAAGGATCCTTCACCCCAAATCTTAGGGTCTTATGTTAGTAACTGGGACCACATGCACATGGTGACTTGGCTTGGGAAAGGTGTGGGGGAACCACTTGTCAATTCTTTGGGAACTTGGGGTACTAGGGGGGAGCTTTGGCTTGAATGGGGTAGGGCCCAAGAGCATTAATTGCCATGCATCTCATTGGTGCAGAAAGAGGGAGTTAGAGAATTTTGGAAGTCTATTCTTGTGCATAAATTTTTTTTGTCATGTTAGGCACCATATTCCTAGTAGTAGCTTTCCCCTTTGGAAAGCACTTTCAAGAAAATTCTAATCTTGCATAATAAATTCTTATGTATTTGTGCACGGAGAATTCAAGGAATGACTCTTGGTGGTTCATATATTAACTTTGGTCATTTGGATTGATGCAAAAACTTTGTAGATCACTTTCAAGGGTTTCTCCTCTTCAAAAAACAAGGAAATTACCCTCTTCAACGAGAGTGGACAAAAATAGCCTATCAAATATCTTGCATATTCAGGATGTTTAACCACTAAATTTCCAAGAGTCCCCTTGGCGGACTCTAGAAAGTTCAGGCAAGTACCTCTTGTGTCAATTTATAACATTATTTTTTTGAAATTTTTACAATAGATGGAAATTACTACAAGCTTTGAATGAGTTTAATTTTTTCCTAAATCCGACATTTTATGAAAAATTTATAGGGTTTTGAAGTTCAAATGGGGACAACAGGCACATCGGGCAACTCCAAAAACTTTTGCTGTGACACTCTATTGAATGTGAGATTCTCAATACTAGCTAATAATATTATTTCCTTTCATATTGTCAAAAGAAATCTCTTGTCTTTAGTGAAGAAAAGCATATAAATCCAAGTCAAACATTTTCACACATTATCGCACATTGTCGGGCAAGGTACCAAAAAACTTCTTCTTTTTCACATAAAACTTCAAGATCATCATACTTTCTTTTTTCTTTTTTTTTGCAGCATTTGCCATTATGTGGTGTAATTTTTCTTATTGATCATTTGGATTCTCTTTCTTAAACATACTAAGTTTGCAAAAAAATATAACGCAAATTGACAATTTTTGAACCTCCGATCCTTGCACAATTTTTTTGAATATGCTGTAACACCCTTTCTCTACCTCTAGAAATTGGAGTACAAGGAGCTAATACTATGTTTAACATGATGGAAATGGATTTAGACCTTGTGTAGTGCAAAAATTTGACACCAAGTGAAGTCAAAGCCTATTGATCTACTTAACGCAGGGAAGAAAATAGACCCTTTTCTCTACTTCAAACACTATAATATTATAATCCGTGGAGTCAAACTTCATGAATTTTTTTTGTGTAAGTTACTCAACATTGAGTCTTAATTAAGATCTTAAGGTTAAAACTAGAAGTAAGAGTTTTTTGTTTTGTCCTTACTCACTTCACTAAAACGGGCAGTTTTGAAGTGTTTTTGGTGTGAAATTGTCAAAGAAATTTAGGAGTTATGTGGGGGATGGATGCGATTTAGTATAGAAGTTTGTTATTTTGCTATTTTCATTTCTGTTTCTACCTTTTTTTTTTCCCAATAATACCACATTGTGCATAATTCTTCCATTTAATGTGATATTATCAAATATGTCACACCTTGTTTAAATCGCAGTTTTAAGAGAAACAAAGGGTGTGATATTATCAAGGTCAGACTGCAGCTAGAACATGATTTTGACTATTCATGCTGTCCTTCCCAGCCATCATCCTAATAACAAGAAATTGCCTTAGCAAGCCCAATCTGTTCAATCTACGGCTACTAGAACCCACACTATTTCTCATGAGAGCACCGCCAATGTTGGTGGAATACCGCCAGAATTCCCAATATGACGTTCTGTTCTGGAAGTACGGCACTTGTGTATATGTGATCTATCTGATGTCATCTTCCCGGTTCATTAAACTTCTCCGCGACAACAGAGACCCGCTCTTTGTAGACGTTGCGAGAGCGGGAACACTGCTGCTTCCGGATCGCTGCGATGTGGAGGAGCCTCAAGTAGCAGCAGCAGAAGAAGATTCCTGTGAGTTTGCACCGACATCAGAATTGTGTTGATAGTTTGGTCTGGAGGCTGGTAGAGGCGGAAGCTTTATGGTCCCATACTGCTCGCATGGCTTGAACCAGTACTTCACCCGTCCCATCGTCGGTCGCTCGCTTGGGTTTGGAAGGCAGCACAGGAGACCCAAGTGCAACACGTTCGCTATTGTCATCTTCTCACCGACAAACATGTCTGATGTCTCACCATCAGGCTGGGACTGCAGGAGCAATGTGTCTGCCACTTCCGAGATGTTTTTAGCTTCGTGTGCGCGCCAGACGCTCTCCAGCAAATTGCGGGTATCGGCTGGATGGTCGGTGAGCTGCTCGTTCAGCTGGCGCCGCCCGCACACGACTTCCAGCACCAGGATCCCGAACGCGTACACGTCCGTCTCCTTGGTGACTTTGCCGGTGAATTGCATTTCTGGCGCCATGTAGCCCAGCGTTCCGGCCAACTGCGTCGTCTTCTCTAGCTTGTGGTGGTCGATCAGTCGAGCCAAGCCGAAGTCACCCACGTAGGCGATGAAGTCCGCGTCCAGCAGCACGTTGCTGGCCTTGATGTCGCGGTGTAGCACGCACTGCACCCATCCGGTATGCAAGTAGTCCAGCCCCGCTACCACATCTGCAGCTAGATTCGTTATAATGGCAGATTTTCGGGTAACAGTGCAATTGTTCAAAAGTGCGTGCTACAAAAGTGCGTGAGCAATTGCTAATTGAAAGTGCGATTCAAACATTTGAAGATACCATATTTTCTGTATCCTAAATGGATCCTATGCGTGGTGTAGTTGGAGCTGAGCAGGCTAGGTTCGTCACATGAGCAGAGAAAAACTACAAATTCCAGGTCAAAGGGGTACAAGCACAATAGGCAATCATGAGATAATTGAGACCTAATTACCTGCAAGAATGAACCGCCGGTCATCCCATGATAGCACACGGTTAGTCTTGCTTTGGTAGATCCACTTGTCCAGGCTCCCGTTGCTCATGTAGTCGTAGACGAGGAACAGCTCCTCATGGTTGTGGCTCCACCCTCGCAGTTGCAGCAGATTCCGGTGTCGGATCTGCGTGAGGCTTTTGACTTCCGCGAGAAAGCTCTCTTCTCCGTATCCTTCATTCTCTTTGATTCGCTTCACAGCTACATCGCCAGAGGGGAGCACTCCTCGGTACACATCTCCAAATGCACCACCGGACAAGAAGCCGGTTGCACTAAAATTATTGGTCGAGCTGCTGATCTCTGAGTACATGAACTCGCGCAAACCGTCAATCGCTCTTAAGGAAGAAACCAGCTCTTGATTCTTGAGAGGTCGTTGACGAGTCCGCCTCTTCTTATAAACTAAGCACAGGAATACTAAAATTACAGTCAGTGCAGCTGCTGCACAGACACCTGCAATCAGAAAGACTCGGTTTCGGTTACTGGAATGTCCTACTGCAGCAGGGATATCAGGCGAGCCAGTGGTATTAGTAATATTTGGCGTGCCACTGGTATCAGTAATATTAGGTATGTCAGTGCTGACGAACTCCCATGATTTGAGAACGTGCAATTCTCGTGCGTGGCCTGTGCTTGCGGAGAACCCCACGTAGTACATCTCGATCCCTTCCTTCAGAAACTCGTTCAAACGGAGGTTGGGTACCGTGATTATAGCCTGGGCTGGTTTTCGCGTCCCGGTTGGCAATGACTCGTTGGTGACCCGCACCTCCAGCGTGTGTCCTTCGCCATCGTAGTCAATCCAGAGAGTGTAGTCGCTAGTGCTCCTGTTTCTACAGAAGTTTTGGCAATCATTAATCGGATCAACTATCCAGGTACTTGTATCGACAAGGGTGTTGCTACAGAGATCATACACAGTGGTGCAGTGGCCTGCGGTGCTGTTACACAAGTCGTGCCGAGAGGAGACATACTCGTTTCCAAAGTTCACACCAATGTGGCTGTCGCTGAAGTCGTTCGGGAAGTTATCATCGCCGTAGTTGTGATACGAGTCGAGCTCCACCGAAAACTGGCGTTCATAAGGTGCGCTGAAGTTGTGGACGCAGAAGCCGCCGTAACGACTTTTCTCAAGTGGAGTGATACTGTTGGCTTGGTGGAACGAAAACACCATCCCATCCCCGCACCATGGAAACGCATCGTTGAAGGTCGATTCAATCGAGAATGTGAAGGATGTGTTGAAGGAGGCCACTCTCTGGGTCACCGTGTCCATCATCCGGATCTTGTCCTTGTACAACACCCTCGCGCATGATGAATTTGTCTTGGCCATGCCGCCCGTGACGGCACCAATGTTCATGACGAACGAGCCTTCCGTGTACACTGCATCAGACCCAGTTGCAATCTCTAGAATGCTGATGTTGTCCTGGTTCGGGAAAGCTGGTGGAAATGAGAACTTGGTGTCAGCTTGAACCACAGCAGAGCATAGTACTAGCACCGTCGATATCACCAACTTGGACCACGCTCGTCGACGTACTAATATCCACGCCATGGAAATTAGCCAACTTAGACCCAGTTGCAGAACCAACTTCCTGTGATGAGTTGTGAGCCACTGCAGAGCCAAGTTCATCTTGTGAGAACAAATAGATAGGGTGTGTGGAGGGGCACCTAATCTTCAAAGCTCATATGTCCCAGGTATTCTAAACAGCACAAGCATGAGATTCAAGCTGGTCCTGAATCCGGTTAGCAAGTCGTAAAAATGCGTAACGACTCTAAATCTACAAGCTAGTGATTCCTGCTCTAATACTAGCAGGCAGAAAAACCGCAAGCTTTTCGCAAACGAAAAGCAGACACATATCGCCCAGAAGCCTTTGACCTCCAAAACCCGAATCTCACACAACACCAATTTTGCATGGAAGAAGAGTTCAGTGTCACTTTCATTAAATATACACCCTCACAACAACCAACCCCTCTCCCTTAAGGATAATCAATGCAGGCCATGAACCTTATTGGACGCACTCGGCTTGGACGCACTCGGCTTCTTCTCTTTTGCAGCCGCAGTTGACTCCACCTCAATGTCCACACATCTCGAACAGACTAGGAAAGGAAATCCTCTGAGAGAGAAGGAGGATGGATGTAGCGCGCCGAAATATTGTGTACAAATAAGTATTAGTTACAATATTATGGTAGTATAAGGTAAACCCCCCCATAACCGTCAAGTTAAGCAGTTTGCGTATATAGAGAACCAAGATAATAATTAAATTATTTTTCAGTGATAGCCAATAGAATTGCAATTTCAACCCAAGTGATTTCATATTTTTCCGATGTGTTATGAATTAGTTATGAATTTTCAAAGGCACATGTGAAGAAAGTTGGGTGAGCGTCAGTAGGTGGGGGCCATGGCCCTTCCACAAATGGCCTAAAACGGCATGCATAACAACCAAAAACCGGCAATGAGTCAACCTTAAACTAATTCTAGAAATATTCCATTTTCTCCACTCTTGCATGTACAATAAGTCTAGAAGATCCCATTCCCCTAAAACCACCAACTGTGCATCCAATTCATGCCACCCTTGCCTTTACTCCCGCCATTAAAAATAGAGAGTTGGTTACATGTGCATGTAGTGGCGGTTTATAGTGAAAAAGTAGCTGTCGGCCATGGGATATTGGCGGTTTTAGGGTGCCTTACCTTATATGGTGGATCTATCGGCTGATGGTGCCGAACATTGAATATGTCAAAATTCAACGTCTTTTAAGTGCAAATACGTGATGTCGCCGCGAAACTAGGTATGTTAGCTAATATTGGTACATGTCCACTAAGTATTCTAGATTGTGTGGAACAGTGAACCTATAAGGACGAGTTTCCATCTGCAACCCGACGGATCTCCCTATATACCCTGGTCGAGCGTTGTCAAGCCTCAGCCTTGGGTGGGTCCATTTTTTTGGCCTTTTAACTTTCGGGGCTCTAGAGGCTTTTTTTGGGAATTTTTTTTTCCAAATTTGGGGCATGCGGTCTCAAGTTATTCTCAACAGACCCCCCTATGATCTAATAGGGCCCCCTTCAACATAAAAATAAGGGCCGATTTTGTCCCTACCCTCTCCCACCCTTCCAAGCCTGTGGCTTTGTGCAACACTCGACCAGAGTATTTAGGAAAATCCCAACCCGACCTGTGAAGTTCAAATCACCCGTAGCTTCCATGTTGGTGGCACCACCTCAAGAAATAGAAAAAAAGTGGAAAAAAATATAATATAGTAGATGTCGTTCAACAAAGTTTTCTTGAAAGTCACCAAAATACACAAGATAGTCACCCCGGATCTTATGGCCATATGTTAGTAACCGGGACCACATGCACATGGTGCCTTGGCTTGGAAAAGGTGTGGGGGAACTATTAATCAACTCTTTGAGAACATAAATTTTTTGTAACTTTGTTTCGTCTTTTTTACTCCAAATTGTTGCTACCAACACAATACATCCATAGTTAGTCTTAGTAATCCTTAAATGCTAGACCTATGTCCATGAAATTGTAAGGGTCACAAGAACTGCTTTGATTGTTCAACTTACACTCAATTTAATAATATATATTTTTCAAAATAAAGCCGAAGAGTTTCTACATGTAGAAGGTTATTGATTTTATGTTGGCAGAGAAACAAAAGCTACTATGATTTTTAAAAGAGAAAACCAACAAGAAGTCAAATAAATTAAGAAAAATCACTAAAGAAACCAAGTTTCTCCATATATCCGTAACTTACTATGATGGTTCTTAACCCCTAAAGACCAAAGAGTCCCCTCAGGGACTCATGAAGGTTTGGGCAGGTCTCTATGGTGTCAATTTACAACATTCTTCTTTGAAATTGGTACTATAGATGGACATTACTAAAAGCTTCGTGTGAGCATAGTTTTTTCTTAAATCCAAAGAAGAAGAAGAACTACGGTCTTCTTGAGGGGGCCGGAGTGAATAAAGTGTTTGTTCAATCCACCACTGAACCAATGTCCATCAGACATAGGTTTAGTAGTATGGAACTACTCTCCCCCCTCTCAAGGATAGACACTGTGTAACCAAGGGCCAATAGCTAGTAACTAGTAACTGGAGACCAAGGACCAACTAGAGCTACAGGGCTGTGTTTTGAGAAGTGATCAGCAGAGGTTAATTGTGTGTTTTTGAGAGGGTTTAGGGTGTATCATGTAAGTTTGGGAGGGGTTGGTTATTTTTAAGTTTGCGTTTATATAGAAGTATAGACATTGCATGTTGGATAGCAATGGTGTTGATTTTTGTGAATGTATTTTTAATTGGATTAGTAGGAATATTGAATGTTTTTTCAAGACTTTTGAGAGAGGGGATAAAGGTGGTAGCTCTAGTTCTTGCGGCAATGACAATAAGGGGTTCAACTTTCCATCCAAGGGCAATAATGTAATTGATTAGTGGTTGGTAACAATCAAAAATCTATCATTACAATATTTGAATTTGATAAATTGGATGGTAAAGTTTGAACTTATGTGGTTCGGTGGGGGGTCTTTGTATGGTAGTCTTTTGACGCATAGTATGTCTGGTATAAATCTAGCATTACAATGACATTTTTGGGCTACACATGTGCATGGACGAAGCCATGACGGGATTGTATTTTCTTGTGGTTTGTTGTGGAGGGTTCCGGCGTTCATAAGTATAAAGCATCGTGATTAATTGGAGGATATTATTAGTTTACGGATTTTCCATATCGCTTTATTGTGCCTTTTAACGATTAGGGAGTGTATATGATGGTTTTGGCATTTGAGGAGTACGTGTAGCCATGTGTCTGGGTCCATGGATGCGCATATTGGGCATGTTATGGATGAAAATCTTTCTATACAAAAGAAGAGTTGTTTGCGGGCATTTTCCATGTATTGTCCAGTATGAAATATGATACTACTTGTTTTGTGTGAATCTGTAATTATGGGATTTTTCCAAAATTTTGTAGAGAGTCTATCATCAATGTCGTTATTACTAGTCCATTTATCTATGTGAGGGAATTTTCCCAGAGATTAGATCAAGGTTGATAATTAGATCTTGTTTTTTGAGGTATTTATCCAAAAATCTAATGGGGCCTTTGTCTGCGGTATCTTCCATAGAGGACCACTTTCTCTTTGGAGGTAGTATGGGGTAGCGTGGGCATGTTCATGTGGGTGATTGGTGTTTACTTAGTATGTCTTTAGCTAGTTTATACACTTGTTTGTTTCCTTCTATGTTGACATGTGCTCTAGTTTTATGGAGGGTTGTGGTTTGTGTGCAGTTTTACAGCATTTGAACCATGGATGTTAGAATGGCTTGGTCAGGGTGGCTATTGTGGAGGGTGGGGTGTGTTATTTGTGTGTTTAATAGGTATAAGACATTTATACAATCTGTGAAGGTGTGTGCAACTTCATTAGCATATTGTGTAGTGATAACTTGGAGGGTTTTATGGAGAGCCATCATTTCAGCTCTGAGGATATTTTGGATAAATGCAAATCATCCAAATTATCCAAATTATCCAAATTATCTTGGTAAGTGCAAATTCTTCTTTGATCGCATTGAGTAGTTAGGCCACATGATTTATCCAAGTGGGTTGGGTGTGGTAGCTAGCAAAGTGGAAGTAGTGATGTCTATCTTAGACGACAAGATGTTAGTAGATTGAGAGCATTTTTTGGGTTGTGTAACTATTATAGAAAGTTTGTCAAGACTTTCAGTGCTATTGCCAAGCCATTAATCATGTTAACAAAGAATGATCAACCTTGGATCTCGGGAGATGAGCAAGAGGCGGCCTTTCAACAATTGAAGGACCGTTTGGCATCAGCACCAATACTTTGGAAGCCAATAGCATGAAGGACATACGAGCTATACACAGATTGGAGCGCTCTGGGAATTGGTGCAGTATTGACATAAATGGATGATAACGGCAAGGAGTTTGTGATTGCATATGCCAGCCGGTGCAACAACAACGCGGAGGCGCAATATAGCTCGTATGAAAATGAGTGTTTGGCCACCATATGGGCAATTTCTCATTTTCGATGTTACCTTTATGGTAATGAATTTTTGTTGGTTACAGATCATCAACCTTTGAAGTGGTTGATGGAGTCTGATAAACTGACATACAAACTACCGCCTGCTACCGTCCAGAAGGTTGCGGTCTTGCGTTGCGGGTCAACAAGAGCCACTTGATTCGAACTTATGCATGGTCGCCAATGTTAAAGGGGGATTTCACCTCAAGATTAAGTGAAACATCTTTTCTACGCTCATACAAACTGTAGTTCTAAGCACTAAGACACAAGTCAAGGATCTGACTTGTACTGAATCTAAAACCTCAGATTTGACCTAGATCTGAATTCAGGGTTGGTTGGGACTTCGTTTCTATGGTTTTTCACAAGTTTAACGCATAGATCTGAAATTTCCGCACTTAATTACAGCAAATGAGACCATACCCACAACAAATCCGGACTTGATTCTAATTCTAACACACTAGATTTGAGTAGGATTTAGTAGATCCGGCTAGATCTATACTAGATCTAGTGTTTTAGGCCAGATCTACAATACCCACAACCAAGTTTTACCCAAATGCTCTTCTAACAACAAGATCTACCCATACATTCACAACACTAATACAAACACACAAGAAGTAGTATCCAAGTCTTGTTTTACTTCCTCAAACATCCATAAACCTCTTCCATACTCACTACAACCTCAGATCCACACAATGTCTCCACTTCCTAACTCTCTAACCACACTTCTCTGCTCTAGCTCTAACACACCAAGAGAGAGAGAAACAACAAGAGAAGAGAGGAAAATAAGAGAGCCTCCAAGCCCAAGAAGGCGGCTCTCTACCCCCTCCAAACCCTAATCTGCCCCAATGGATGAAAGGTGTCCGGATGGATGACATCCATGTCCGGACAATTTTATCCAAAGTCCAAACACTTTCATCCAGTGGATAGTTTCATCCACAGTCTGGATTCATCCATTGTTTTACTTTTTAACCATAACTACTTAGTAACATCAAAAAATTACTACCGGGACCTAATAATAAGCCTAAATCTACGGTTAACACTGACGTACTTGCTCTCCAAGGATCGAAGAGTATTTATCTCATAGAATCTGACAATCAATTCTATGAGAAAAATCTTGCAAGCCTCAGATGGAATGTCGCTGATGGGATGAAGCTTTGGACCAAAGTCCACAACCTTCTGCTTCTTCTTGTCTTTCGACGTCTTCCTTCAACGTACGCCATATAGGAGTGGTACAAGTTTTCAGAAAAACTTTAAAAAACGACAGAACCTCCCCCCCCAATGTGAATCATTTTTTTCTCTCAAAGATGAGGAGCCAATGGATGGAAAATTGCCAGCCACAGCCACTCCGCATCCACTCAAAAATATATTCTTGAGAGGGGAGGAGAAAAGTGAGAGAGAGAGAGGAGGGCGGACAGCCATAAGGCCGACCGCCACCACGGTTGTCCTCCACTTGGCTGTCCAATCGGATGGTCGGCCGGGCGGCCGTCTGCCCATAGGCCGCCCGATCGGACTACCGTCGTGCGCCCTCGCGATCGGATCGCAGCCGTCGTATCGGTCCGCTGGCCGTCCGATTGGGCGGACGGCCGAGCCGCCGTCCGATCGCCTTAACGGCAGCGATCGATCGGACGGCCGATCGGTATTAGACGGCTGCGATCTGGCCGCGTGGCACTTTGGCAAATCCAACATTCCAGAAATCTTACGAGGTCCTTCCGTAATTGGTTTTTACCCCCTGGACGGTGCGTCCGACGAGACGTCCGGACGTCCTCGTCCGGACGACGTCTCAGGACGCTCTTAGGCCCCCAAAGACGTCGGATTTATAACCCTATCTATTTTAGGGCCGTGAGGGGTATGGTTCATATGTCAGATTTGTAGATTTCTAAGGGGTTTTGTTGACTCCATCGGAAGTCCGCACCGAAGGGATGGCGTGGTTGGAGGGCCCGGGCAGCGATGAAATATTGCGTTGGTATAAGATGTGGAAGGAGATCCTAGATGGTGTTGAGAGAGGCCGTGAGAAGGGAAAGAGTGTACAACAAAACAACATGCGACGATACACACCCTATTTGGGTTTTTAATCACTGTATTCTCATTCCTATTGACGTTGATTTTGACGGTTAATTTGCAATGTAATGTGAAGATGATGGTGTATGGAATTATGACATGTGTGTCATTGTTCTTGTGGATGGGGATCTTGTACAAGGCAATAGCCATCTACAAGCTACAGTTGAACGTAAGGTTACAAGACCTATGGCTTGAGGTAAAAAATATTTTTATGTTTTTTTTAATAATAATTTTATTTTTTATTTTAATGTGATTTGAGTTATACTAATTTACTATGTGTGTTTCTTTTTAGGCGTATGGATTGCGCATTACAAGATTAATTTGTAAACAAACCGCTTCAAAATCCAGAAGGAATAGAAATTAATAACCACCAAAGCAATTTCCTTCCGTGCGCGTGTGAAGATGACGTTTAAGAATATCTTTCTTCTTCTTGCGTCGTCTTGTGTCGTAGTAACCTCTTTAACTTACATCATACATGTACACAGACAGTGCAAGATGGTGAAGGTGAGGACGTAGGGTTTAGTCGAATAGGTTTAGGGTTTAGAGGTTAGTAGTGTAGGGGTTTAGGGTTTAGGGGATTAGGATTTAGAGTTTGTGATTTAGAGGTTCGGGGTTTAGGGATTTTTGGTTTTGATTCGGTGGCAGAACCCAAGCGCCACTCCATCAATTGGTTTTAGAGGGCAATTGACCCCGCAACAGTCAAGCCCGCAACAGTATCAAAGGAGTTAGAATTTTCACACCAGAGTTGGTAACATTTTCCTTAAGGATTGGCGTTTTCACATGATTTAAAAGCATAACATGACGATGTGGACTCTATTTTGATTGGAGCATGATGCAACCTGCAGCATAAGTTGCAATTGACAGATGATGTTCACACAAGTTTATAAATCTCTGAACCTTGAGTACATATTTTTCTATTCTTTAAGAAATTGGAATATGTTACGTTCTTTGAAACGCTAGCCTCACAATGTGAAATTCAAACGTTGCTGAAATTCTAACATGCATCAAATACAATTCCATTGGATAATTTTGTGTATAAAGCGAGTTACTACCAAATCGGACGGCCGCGATCCAATCGCGAGGGCGCGCAACGGCAATCCGATCGGGCGGACGGCCGAGCTGCCGTCCGATCGGACAACCAATTGGAGGACGGCCGTGGTGGCAGTTGGCCTTATGGCCGTCCGCCCTCCTCTCTCTCTCACTTTTCTCCTCCCCTCTCAAGAATATATTTTTGAGTGGATGCGGAGTGGATGTGGCTGGCAATTTTCCATCCATTGGCTCCTCATCTTTGGGAGAAAAAAGTGATTCACGTTGGGGGGGGAGGTTCTGTCGTTTTTTTAAAAGTTTTTCTGAAAACTTGTACCACTCCTTTACGGCGTACGTTGAAGGAAGACGTGGAAGGACAAGAAGAAGTAGAAGGTTGCGGACTTCCGTCCAAAGCTTCATCCCATGCGCGACATTCCATCTGAGGCTTGCAAAAATTTTCTCATAGAATTGATTGTCAGATTCTATGAGGTAAATACTCTTCGATCCTTGGAGAGCAAGTACATCGGAGAAGTTTCGGAGGGATTTGTAGTAGGACATGGTGGACGCGCTTCAAGCCTTCGTGTGGAATACGGAGACCCAAAAGCGGGGGTTTTCGAAGTTCGTGGATGACAGAGTGCACGATGCACTCTGGAATGCCAAGAACTTATTGACCAAGTTTGGAAGATTTAATTGCGCGGCTGGTGGGGATTTCAACGATGTGGTGCTGAAGGCCAATTTATTTCTTGCCCAGATGAAGCCGTTTGCGAAGAATCGAAACATGCATGGCTCCATGGTATGGTGGAACTCGACGGAGGGGCACCAAGAAGACCTGTTGCGGAAAGTTTATCTGGTTGTCATTCCGCCGACAGCCAGTGTTATACGGATTGACAATGTCAATCGGAGAGGTGGATACGCCACCATTTGTAAAGTCTGCATTGAGGGTGCTCCGGGCATTGAACCATTCTGGAAATTTGCCGCCAAATTGTCGAACCAATCGGAGACACGGCCGGACTTGGCAAAAGTGGAGCATCAGAATGAGTCGATGGCGGTGAGGATTCCACATCCGGGTGTCATCCGATTCGTGGCCATTCATCCAGACAAGTACGAAGGCTATGCGTATTGGTGGAATGGCGGGACAATTCGAGAGATGCTGATGCGGGATTTTGAGTATGGTGACGATGTCTATGTACATTTGAACTATAGGAGACACCCCGTAGATGAGGTTATTCAAGCTCATCAGTTGGTTTGTTTTCGCAAAAAATGGCCCGAGCTTGTGTGGGCGTTGTTGCGCATCATGAACGAGGTCCACAAGAGCAACAATCTCCACAACGACTTGTCTCCGGACAATATCCTCCTCCACTTCCCTCCAGATGAACCGCGAGTGTATATTGGAGTATGCGATTGGGGCATGACCACGAAGGTTACCAAACCAATGCAGTCTCTTTATACGTTAACGAATCGTGAAGACATGGACGAGACTATGCGAAGGCGATGGTGGGTAGATCCGCGGGTTGCGTACTTGCACAAACCAGATGCGGATGTGCAAATGATTCCGAAGTTATCGATGGCTTCGGAAGAGTTCGTTACGGCCCGAATAGCGCAACGAATCAACGGGCGGACAATGTCCATGAACTACGAGAAATTGCAACGCGAATCTTGGAGTTCCGTAGTATTCTCAAATCAAGAATTTGCAAACACATTTCATATGTACATGGAGAGAGTCTGCAACAAACGCCGAGAGGACGCTGGAGGGTTGTTTCATATCATTACACGCTTTAGCGACACATACAATTGGCCCACGCCTCATGAGCATTTTCGGTCCACGTATTGGTAATACATAGATTTTATTTTATTCCTTCCAGCATTTTTAGACTGTTCTGAGCTGCTAAAACAACTCACGGTGACGAATGGATCACGAAACGTATGCGTCGAGGTTAATAAGTAGTAGAAATGAGCTATCCAACTGGATTAGCCCATAAGATTTGACCAAAAGGCCCAATTGGCCTTTCCCATCCACTAATTCTCAGATTCGGAGCCACATTATGGCAACCAAGAATTTTTTGTGGTTAATCAAAAAAAAAAAATATATAAATATAAATATAAATAAATAATAAAACCAATGGAAGAATTAGAAAGAGAAGGGACGGAGACGAATTTACCTCCTACCACTTTGGAAACTGTGAAGAAGCCACGGTAATTTAACCACAACGAAAATAGAAGAAGATGGAAGAATGATGCTGAGGAGAAAGAAAAAAAATAATGAGGCTTTAAAAGCCTATTAAAAGATAGTCAAAAGGGGTCAAAATGACTTGGGTAAAATCCGCACCAATCACTAATTAAATTAGGCATAACCCCATGCAAGGGAAATTCAAGTTAGGTAGATTTATCACCCTTGAAATTAGTTAGATGACTCACTTATTAGTGGTCATGCGCACATCATGTGGCATGATGTTCAAATATGAGTAGAGTATTCCTAGGTTAGTAGTGACACCTCCAAAAGTTATTGCAAAGGTGCTTTGCAAGGAATTAGTGGGTAGGTTATGTTTTTTTAGGGGTGCCTCTAGTAGTGGCAACCAAGATGGCGGCTGGAGCTTGCAAAAGACCCATGGGAACGACCTTGGGGAACGAAGAAGGGAGCAAGAGGCCTTGGGGTTATCCCTTGGGAGGACTCTCATTTGAAAGGAGAGACTGTGCGGAATGTAGTGAGAGAGGGCTGGAAAAAAGAAACCGGAAGCCCTGGTCGTGGTACTAATTTTTATGGGTTGAGTACTGAATAGCAAATTCGGAGGGAGTGAGAGAAGACTGAACAGGACAACGAAAGAGGGAGAAATCGGAACCCCCATTCCGCAATAGATGCGATTAGGTTGCGAGGAGAAGAACACCAGGATCACGAAGAGAAGAACACCAAGATCACAAAGAGAAGAACACCAGGATCACGAGCTGTGAGGAGAAGAACACCCGGATCACAAAGAGAAGAACACCAGGATCACGAAGAGAAAAACACCAGGATCACGAGCTGCGAGGAGAAGAACACCCGGATCACGAAGAGAAGAACACCAGGAACCCAAAGAGAAGAACACCACGATCACGAGCTGCGAGGAGAAGAACACTCGGATTACAAAAAGAAGAACACCAGGATCACGAGCTGCAAGGAGAAGAACACCCGGATCACGAAGAGAAGAACACCAAGATCATGAGCAGCAAGGAGAAGAACACCCGGGTCAGGAAGAGAAGAATACCAGGATCACGAGCTGCGAGGAGAAGAACACCCGGATTACAAAGAGAAGTACACCAGGATCAAAAGTTGCGAGGCTAAGAACACTAGGATCACAAAGAGAAGAACACCAGGATCACGAGCTACGAGGAGAAGAACACTAGGATCGTGAAGAGAAGAACACCAAGATCAGGAGCTGCGAGGAGAAGAACACCAGGATCACAAAGAGAAGATCACCAAGATCACGAGCTGCGAGGAGAAGAACACCCGGATCAAGAAGAGAAGAACACCAAGATCACGAGCTACGAGGAGAAGAACACCAGGATCAAGAAGAGAAGAACACCAAGATCACGAGCAGCGAGGAGAAGAACACGAGGATCACGAAGAGAAGAACACCAAGATCACGAGCTGCGAGGAGAAGAACACCCGGATCACGAAGAGAAGTACACTAGGATCACAAAGACAAGAACACCAGGATCACAAAGAAAAGAACACCAGGATCACGAGCTAGAAGGAGAAGAACACCAGGATCACGAAGAGAAGAACACCAGGATCACGAGCTGCAACGAGAAGAACACCCACATCACGAAGAGAAGAACACGAGGATCACGAGCTCTGAGGAGAAAAACACCGGGATCACGAAGAGAAAAACACCAGGATTACGAGCTTCGTGGCTAAGAACACCAGGATTACAAAGAGAAGAACACCAGGATCACAAGCTGCGAGGAGAAGAACACCAGGATCACGAAGAGAAGAACACCAAGATCACGGAGAAGAACACCAGGATCACGAAGAGCGAGGAGAAGAACACGAGGATCACAAAGAGAAGAACACCAGGATCACGAGCTGCGAGGAGAAGAACACCAGGATCACGAAGAGGAGAACACCAAGATCACGAGCTGCGAGGAGAAGAACACCCAGATCATGAAGAGAAGAACATCAGGCTCACGAGCTGCGGGGGATGAACACCCGGATCACGAAGAGAAGAACACCATGATCACGAGCTGCGAGGAGAAGAACACCCGGATCACGAAGAGAAGAACACCTCGATCACGAGCTGGGAGGAGAAGAACACCAAGATCACGAAGAGAAGAACATCAAAATCACAAGCTGCGAGGAGAAGAACACCAGGATCACGAAGAGAAGAACACGAAGATCACGAGCTACGAGGAGAAGAACACCAGGATCACAAAGAGAAGAACACCAAGATCACAAACTGCGAGGAGAAGAACATCCGGATCACGAAGAGAAGAACACGAGGATCACGAGCTGCGAGGAGAAGAACACCTGGATCACGAGCTGCGAGGAGAAGAACACGAGGATCACAAAGAGAAGATCACGAGGATCACGAGCTGCGAGGAGAAGAACACCTGGATCACGAAGAGAAGAAGACCAGGATCACGAGCTAGAAGGGCAGATGGTGAATTGGCGTTGGATTAGGGAGCGTTCTCTTCCTTTCAAACTTGTTGTTACCGCCTTGTTGTATGATCATGTTGTACTTGTATTCATGGTAGGAAGGAACCTTAAATTTTTTCTGTTTACTATAGTAGCACGGAAGCGCTGTTGAAGTTGAATGAATATTAGGGTTGCAAACCTAAAAAGTTAAGCAAATACAAGGAGTTAAATTCAATTGACAAGAGTGCGTGCCCTTATGCATGAGTGAGTCCCCTAGATGTGAAGGTGCATGATGTATCCATGAATCAGATGGCGCATGACTTAAGTGAATGTAGGAATTGAGTGTTGCACTGCTGGGCGCAAGGTTGTGGGTGTAGGCTTAACTCGAATGGGTAATTAAACATTGCCATTGTGTTAAACACGAAAAACTAGTGAGGGTGGAAGGAGAAAACATAAGAAACGAAGTTGTAACCAAGAAGCTAAGGGAACCAAAGTTTCTGGGGTCAAGGAAGGGGTCTGTCTGTTGTCCACTGCTGTCAGGATTGTACCTTGATCTGAACCGAGTCTTGGAGAGTCTAGTTAAGTTAACAAGGACAAGTTGAATCCATTTAAGCCAAAAAACATTGAAAAGAGAGCTCTAATGCAAGACTTATGCATGCTTGAAGTTTGGACATAATTTAAGGTTGAATTTAGTCATAACAACACCAATTGATCACTAAAACCTCAAGTAACCACGACCTAAATCACTATGTCTTGTGCGTGGCATGTATGGCTGGTCTCAATGGTGGTTGTACAAAGGGTTGCATCCCTGGTTTAGGGTCTTGTGTTCAAGATAAGCCACCTGCTAGGGGGTGGTTTATTTGGCTCACATTTTGGTGTGTCCGCCGGGAGTGAAGCGTGTTTGTTGTTTGATTGTGTTGATTGTTCTACCTTGGATGTAGGTGCAAACGCTAATAGATTTTTGGTGTATGGAGCAGCGTTGAGAAGCTTGAGGTAAGTGCTCAACTATCTTGTGAAATCGTTGTTGGTTGCTAAGTTATGTGTATGTCTTTGGGGGTATTGTGAAGGTATGTATATGCCAAGTTGTGTTTAAAGGTGGGGGACTAGAAGGGAGTGTAGTTTCCCGACCTTCCAACCACAAACACATTGTGTTGGAGGGATCTCCTTCTAGTCTTGTGGCTTTGTGTTGAGCAAGGGGCCTAGAAGTGAAAGGTTGAAGCCCTCCCACGGTTTTTCGCAAGAATTTCCAGTGAGCCCCTAGGTCGAAGGAGAAGGGTGCATGAGCCCGGGTATGGGACAAGGGCGCCCCTTCCTTCCCCACGCTTGACTAACCACCAAGGTGAGTACAACTTGGTGTTTGTTGGAATTCTGTAAAAATTGTTGCAGGCTAGGGTATGCATGGTTGAATGAGCTACCTTGGAGGGGAGTTGGAGCCATGGACGTATCCAAGACGTAGGGGTGCTGATGAAATGAGCGCTGCATACGGTATATATTCTACACCTTGTCGTAGGACCGGGCGTAGTAAGGTAGGATAGATTGGGTGTGGTGACCATATTAAGGGTAGAGAACCCTGATTTTCCACTTGAGCCGTGTGGAACCCTTGCCACAGAACGTTAGGGCTGGCCAACCATGAATTGCGCGCAAAAGAACCTTGTGCTAACATGTGGAGTGGCGGAAGTTGCTCAAAGGTAAGTTCTCCCCCTCTAAAACAATTTGTATGATTAATTGGTTGGCCTTAGAATCGTTAGAATGCAATTAGGTCCACGGTCGGCCTTCAACTAATGGTGACAGATTGGCTGGAGATGCATCAAGGTATGACTCCTTCACGATGATAACATTGTCCACACACATTGCTTGTATTCCGTCCCGCGATTGTGTCGTTTTCCTCCTAGTGGGTGATGCCTAGTTCAATTTGGTGGAAGGTGGAAGAAGGATACCGAGGAGCCCCACCTTCCATTAAATTGAAGTCTAGGTCAGCTCTACAGTAAGGATTTGTACCGTGTGGCGCCAATTGGGGAACAACTTTCCAACGGGGTGATGCTCGTGGAGACATTCCTCTATTCGGTTAGCTTTTTGTCATTTGCCCATGAAGGGTAGTCCTTAATAGGTTTCTTTGGCGGCTACATCGAGCTAAAATCTCGTCTTGGTCTTGGGTCAGTCCATCCTTAATGCCATATTCATTAAAATGAGACATTTCAAAGTCTCAATTTATCATGGTGTCTAATAATAGTCAATTTTTTGTTTCATTAATTTGAGACTAGTTATTAAATTGAGACTTAAGCTCGATTGAAATTGCCAACTACTACATCCAAAAAAATTATCATGGCAAGAATAAAAATACTCCATAAAAATTTAAGCGGCTATAAATTTGAGCATCCCTAGCAAGGCTCAAAATTGGACTAAAATAAGACATTTACACTCATTTACAAGCCACCCAAAATGCATGTCTTCTCAATTTAAAGGGAAATAAAATTTACCAATTTCAAGAGGTGGTACGTGTTTCAAACAACAAGGTCATTGAAATACCAATCACAAAAAAATTAGCACATATTGTAGAAATACATTCAATTATTTATATTAATAGAAAGTATCAATGCATCAAGGATAAATGCACAATTAATCAAACACACAATGTTAACCACAATTTATCCATCAATAACTTCACAAACAAACGGCAACTTTTAATGATATTGAAGCAACACAATACATCACTATATGAAACTACAAATTCTAATCTAATTTTTTTCTACAAATATGCTATGCGAACATTCAAAGTCTCAATTCCACGACAAACCCCCATGTTCAGTACATACTTAGTACAATATCTAGTCCGAAACAACACAAGTTCAAATAAGAACATGCTCCCCCACCTATTTCAAATGACTAGGATAACTCTTGTCATCTAAAACCACAGAACCTGTTGAAATCTAATATTCAGCTAAAGATGCTTTGATTATTTCTACTTGTGATTTTGGAATTTTGAGCCTCGAAGAGCTAGTGTTCCCACCGAACCTAGGCTTCCAAGTTGTTACAATGCAATCTGTATATACCCAGATTGGTTCACATTCAGATTCTTCTACCCAATTGTTCCCATTACTAGAATCCCACCCTTGGTACGTGTCTAAGTCCACATGACGTTGAGATGCAGGTTTGTAGTATTGCACTTTAATCTCATGAGAATGTTCACGATCTGGATGTGGATTAGTCAATGCCAAGGCAATCCAAAATGGGCGCAAATCTCCATCAGTTGAACGCACCGCCAGTACATAGCCCTCATGTACATCTCTACCAACCCTGAACGATGGAGGCGGACAATGACGTCGTTGTCCAATGAATGGAGGGTCTTCGGCATACTCCTCCCTCAATGTACCATCTATATCATACTCATCCACCATAGATAGAGCATATCTAGATAGTGGCCAAAATCCCTCTTGTAGAGAAGTCGATTTTTCCAGCGGCACGTCAAGAGCAGCCTTTACACCTCTCCAATAATACATGATAAGCTCATTATTCCTCATGTATTCACCTGAAATATCCTCATTTGCCATAGATTCCCAAAGACTTAGAAACCCAAAAATACCCTTCATAACCTCGTCATAATTCTCATGACGTCGCGGATTGAGAGGAAGTGGCTGCCCATGAGGCAATATTGGTCTACCATCTGCTGTCATTTTCCACAACTGAATTCCTCAATTCTCCTCGGGCAACCAATCCCTGTCTGTACAAAGATTATTGTACTGCATCTTTGGCAAACCATCAGAATCCTTGTAAAATTTGAACTGCTGGCCCTTTGTATGACCTGTTAGGGCTTCATTGCCAATGCACAATTATCCATCAAGAAAGCCCTTGAAGTCAGGCACCTCTTCAATAAGATGTGGAATAACTGGCTTCTCTTCATCATCCATGAATGACTTCATCAAGAGTGGAATTGTTGGATAGCTATTTGACTTAAGTTTGGTACTCCATCTCCCAAATGTTGCATCAATATCCTCGTGAGTATGACCAACAAGTAAGAAGTTCACGTGTACTTCTCGGAAAATACCCAAATGAACAAGTAGGGAGAAGAAAGAAAACACAAATCTATTCTTATTGTCTCCTATGGCATTATCCAATTGCATTTGTAGAATTGGTGGTAACTGCCTTACAGGAACAGGTTCAACCGGTGGAGCCGCAAGGGATCCAAGGCACACATTGGCATCAGCAATCACAGCCTCAGACAGTGGAGAAGCTCTCCCTCTTGCAAATAATTCACGAGAAGAATACACCAGTGGACTTTCTAAGTCCCGAAGCAACTTAATAGCAATGGATCCAACAGTGTGATTCAAGTCGGTGGGGAAGATGTCAAGACTATAATGTACATAACGGTCCACGGACATCTCCATGTCCATGAGCAATCATTCCAGTCACAGCTGCAGGGAGTTTCATGAAGGACTCCGTTGCCTTATTCTTGTGAGAAAAATGGGGAGATGTTGTTTTGTTGTGATCCATTTTATCATGGATGATGCAAACAACGTCATTTGGTCTATCCTCCGAGTTCTTCCGGTTCCCATAATATAAAATATGATGAGTCTGTTGGGAGGCCTGATGCAACTTCAATTTGGTATCCCACGTATTGAATGCAGAGGACCCTCGTATACTAGCCTTTTTCAATTGCTTCAATTGGTCGCATCTACTACAACGAGTAAAGTTGTCACCTGGTTTCTTAGTGGGAAAATGTTCAAATTCAGAGCTCCGAATTCGGCTAAGACCAGACAAAGATATTGGTTTGAGGCCAAATCTTGAATTCACCTCATTCACTTTGGGCAACACTACAGTCCATTGAAAGGAGGAGGGAAGATGTTTCGAAACAACCTTCTCCCCAGTGCCAAGTGTAGTAGTCTTGTTAGGACTACTATCAGCAGCATCGTCAAGTAGGTCGTGCAATGTAGCAATTGCTTGGAGAGTATGGGTGCGAGGCTTCTTAGTCCCAAAATTGCCGTGTGCCATCGCTCGCGCTTCATCCTTGGCATCACTTTTGTATCGGTAGAATGTGGCTCGGCTAACTCCTATGGTTGTATACCATGCAGCTTGGCATACATCAATTCCATCGAGCGTCACCACATGATTGCCATTGGAATCAATGTGCATTTGCCTATGCACATCAAGCAAAACATGTTTCCGAAAGTATACACCTCCAATGTCATTGTGAACTTGCGTTCGTAGTACAGAAATTGAATTGCGCGGAAAGCATTGCGTACAATTTATTGGACAACAAACAACGCTCGCAACAAGGTTGATCGATTGTGCAGAAAGGAAGGAGAGGCGGTGGTTGCATGGTCTCATAAGAAGAGAGATCGGGTTCTACAACAAGCCAAGAGGTTCGTGTGGGAGAGGACTCATCTTTTGAGGGTGTGGCCGGATGGTACCAAGAAGGTGGTACCAACTCGAATGAAAAGAGTGAAACTGGTTAAAGACACACATAAGGACCTTGGACACTTTGGAGTGCGGAGGATTTATAGTCTACTTTAGATTCACTATTGGTGGCGTGGAATGCAATCCCAAGTGCAAGCGTTGATGGCCTCGTGTATGATGTGTGATCGTATGCAAACGTCTTTTAATGATCCAATGCCACAATTGCACCCATTGCCAATTAGGGGTTTAGGAAACAGGTGGAGCTTGGATTTTGCAGGACCATTGCCAATGACCCCTGGACATAACAAGTATGTGTTAGTAATTATTGAGTATTTTTCAAAATGGATAGAGTTAGTAGCATTGCCTGACAAGTTCAGTGAGGGTGCCGCTTACTCTTTTCTTGATCATGTTCTGAGTCGCTTTGGAGCTCTAGCGGAGGTACTCACAGACCAAAAGAGAGAATTTTTCGGTGAGTTTCAAATGTTGTGTGAGCTCCAAAAACGGCTCACGATGTCATTTGGGCATTAATATTAATTAATTAGCATTAGAAGATGGTAGTTAGGATAGGATGTTTGAACCAAACCACCTATTGTGGTTAAATGGCTCAAAAAGGCCTTTTACTTGTTATTTTCTAATTTAGAAAGGGTTATCATCCCCAATTGGAAATTCAATTTTATTAAACCAAAAATTAAAAAATTAAAAAATAAAAAGGGACCTTTATCAAATAAGAGAGAAAAGGCACTTTAAAAACCCATGTGTTTTTAACGCAACTAGAAGGCCTTGTTGAGTTAAAAAAAAAAAAAAAAAGGAAGTTAGAAAGAAGGAGAGGATAAAAAAACGAACCGGTGATGGAAAATGTCCAAGCGGATGAATGAAAAGGACGGATGTAGGGTTAGGTTAGGATGGTGCACGTGGAAGGGGTTCTCCCCTATTCTCTTGTGTGGCGAAAAAGTGAGGATATATGGTAGGAGCTAGGAAACCGAGAGAGGTGTGGAAAGAGAGAGAAGAGGTAGGGTTCTAGATTGCCCTCTCATGTGGGCTGGATTTTAATTGAATTATTACAAAAATTAGAGAGTAGTTAGATCAAAGCGTTGGCTTTTCAACAAGGTTAAGAGCGTGCAAATCGGAGTTGTGACGACGAAGATACAAGCTGCGGAGCGAGGACGACTAGCTGGAGGATCCGCGGCGGATCTCACACGGCCTTGGACTTTCCCTTTTCAGTCGCGGAGTTTTAGTCCAATCAAGCTGAGATTCTTGGAATAATTAGATTAGAGCGTTGGCTTTTCAACAAGCTCAAGAGCGTGCAAATCAGAGCTGTAACGACGAAGATACAGGCTGCGGAGTGAAGAGCACTAGGGAGAGAAGACGAGTACGATCACGAAGTCAGCATCAAAGGACAGAGGGTGAATTAAGTAAGATCAGGGAGCTTCTTTCCTCTCTCAAACTTGCTCACTATCCTTTTAAGCATGTAATAGGAAGAAACCCTAATTTTACTATCTACAATGATCACGCGGAAGAGCTGCCCAAATTACAAGAGAATTAGGGTTTCAAAGTTAAATCGATTTAAGTCAATCCAAAAAGTTAAATTCAACTGATAAGTATGCGTGCGGTATGTATGAGTGAGACCCCTGGTTGTGCATGATGTATGCATGAATCATATGGTGCATGACTTAAGTGAATGTTTATATTGAGTGTTGCACTGCTGGTCGCATGGTTGTGAGTCCAAATTTAATTTGTTTGATTAATTGAACGTTGCCATTGTCTTAAGCACAAAAAACTAGTGAAGGTTGAAGAATAAAACATGAAAAACGAAGATGCAACCAAGGAGATAAAGGGTGCATAAGTTCTAGGATCAAGGGAAGGGCCTATCTAGTGTCCACTGCTGTCAGGGTCGTATCTTGGTCTAAATCTAGTTTTGGAGGGTCTAGTCACATTCATAAGGCCGAGTTGAACCCATCTAAACCAAAAAAATGTTGAAAACGGAGCCTTAAGGCAAAACTTATGCATGTTTGAAGTTTGGACATAAGTTAAGGCTGAATTCAGCCATAACAACACCAAGTGTTCACTAAATCCCAAGTAACTACAACATCAATCACTATGCTAAACGTATGGTATGAATGGCTGGTTCCAATGGGGGTTGTATAAGGGGTTGTATCCCTGGTTTAGAGTCTTGTGTTCAAGATAAGCCATCCGTTAGGGGGGGTTTTATTTGGCTCACAGGAGGTGGTTATCGATCGAAAGTGCGACGGTTCACGCCTGGAGATTATGTGTATTTGCAGCAAGCAGCGCCCACCACCTTGGAATCTTAGATGTGACACCGGGGCGGGTAATTTTGAGAGTTTGTGAGGTGAAGGCTTCAGATGTGTTAGTGTTGGAGGGTCGTGATGGTAAGATGTGGAAAGATCACACGTGCAATTGCGCGCCTTGTCACTTGTCGCACATTGACGGCACTAGTCATCATGGCCACTTTCACATTTCTGGTGGATTACGTTGTCGGTTGTCTAGGTTGCTGATAGTGTGTAAGTGTGTGTTGTTCGATTGTTTGATGGAGGTAATGGTGGTGGGTTTGTCACCGTTACTCTGGATTTGTCTCTGACTAAGCGCCCTCATCTGATTAGCACGATGTTATTTTGACACGATGCGATTGTGTACGACAGCTGTCAGGTAATTTGGCGCGTTGGAGAATTTATGGACGTTGGTTTACTTGTTGTCAGCCAAGTAGAAGGTTCAATGGCCAAGGAAAGACCTAGATTCTAGCTCTAATTAGTAACTAGAGTTAGTTCTAGAGTCTTGACTTTTAGGGCATTGGAGGTGTCTTTTGACGCTTTATTTGGGACTTCGAGCCCAAATTACCTCCTTGTGTTGTTGCGGGAGACTCATCTTTCTCAAGTTGAGTCTCCCACGTGATGGAGTGAGGGAGTGCGTGCATGTGTGCACTTCATTAGCTTCATTGTTATTATGTGATCATTCTTTAAGAATGGCATTGACTTGACTATTTGTTTGTTTACAAGTGGGTTTCACTTGTTTCTTAATATAGGGGTACTTGTAGACCACTTACTATTCTTGGTGTACAGGATTATGAGTCATTTATTTCTTTTCCCTATTAAGTCTAAGTTGTTGATAGTGTATAAGTGTGTGTTGTTTTATTTTTTGATGGAGGTAACGGTGGTGGGTTTGTCACGGTTAATCTGCATTTGTCTCTCACTGTGTGCTTTCACCTGATTAGCACGATGTTATCTTGGCACGAAGCGGTTGTGTACGACATATAATATACAACGTATCTTCAATAATGTCCTTTTCCCTTGGCTGAGTCACAAAGTACTTGAAGGACCTGTCATTGGATTTGTCCCTCATTGTCATCAATGAGTGGTTTATTCATACTTGGCATTATATATAGATGTTGCAGTGAAGCCTAAAATAGGATCTTCCGCTTGTGGTCAACAATTTGATCAACATGTTTCTTCTTGAGCTTACAATATGCTACCACCCTTGTTGAAGCTCTATGCGAACGATCAATGTTGACTACATAGTTGGTCTTCTCATTGTCACACCTCTTCATTGGACGCTTACTAAGTATGTAGAGACCCAAAACCTTACTTTTGTACAACGTCTTTACTTGTTGGATATCCTTCACCAAGTACTTTGAAACTATATTGCTCCACAACATCACTGCCTTGGCTAGTGTGACTTCATTTTTCTTTGTATTGGACTTCTTCCTTGTTTCTTCATGTCTTGAAATTCCCAGGACTTGCCACTTGTTTGTAGAGGGGCTATTCTTTTTTAAGGAAGGTATTAATAGAGATTGCTTACGCATTTCCTATTGGTGCCATCACAACAAGCCCAAAGCTCCTATCCAACCCTCTAAAATGCGTTCAATATTGTGTCCCCTCTTTGTAATAGTAAAACCGTGATCTTTGTTCAATGCACAAAGATAAGGGACTATACCTACATTTGATATGGCAAAGCCGTAGACCTTTAACACTTGTCACAAAATCCATGACAAGGATAAGATGTGTGCCTCCGAAATGCACAAAGTCCAATACCTCTTGATTATCAATTGAAAGCGCAATCGGATCACCACCCGTGCCGCTTCATCGGTTATACACATCATTGGCGCAACATAAACGCTTTGCTTTTATTCACCTCAAATCCATGCAAGTCACCATTTGTTGACACAATCCGCGATGAATAAAACAGAGAACGCAAGATCATCCAGTGGCCAATCAATCTTCTTGATCCTATTAGAGACAACATCTTAGAGATTCACTCGAGGTTAGTCCTTGTTTACATGTCCCACAAGAATAAGATTAATCTTGAGCAAACAAACATGATGATTATAAAATATGCAAGGATATGATAGGAAAATCTATCTATCTGCTAGGTCCTGTACGATCTAAAAACCCCACATGGAGGAATAGGAAGATCTTCCAAATCTTTTGGGTCCCTCGTGATCCTGAATCTCCTCAAGGAGAGATAGGAAGATCTTCGAATCAATTGGGTCTTTACAATCTGGAAAACACTCATGGAGGGACAAAAGGATTTGCATATCTACTCGGAGCTTTACAAATCAAGCAATACAAATCCCATGTACTCTACTATTGTCTTTACATCCATGAACCCCGAATTGCAAAACATACTAAAAATCTAAGCCATGGGCATGAAAACTTAGAAAAAATATCATTCAAAGCATGGAAGCTTTCCAGAGAATCATGTGATTGGGTTAGCAACTTTTGTAGAGATTTCATACTTCCTGTGGCATCCAAAACATTGCTCTATAACTAGACTTAGATGAAACATCACCATAAACACACTTAGAAAACATATTGGAAATAGACGGCTTAAAAGACAAAGTTGGAAATACATCATAACCAATATGAGAAGATTATTATTTATTTGTAGCAACCCTAATCCAAAGTGAACAACAAACATCACAGTACTTTTGTGTACCAACATTACCAAGGCGCATGTCCAGCAAATCTAGAAGGAAAGATCAACCAAGCTATGTTGTTTGGTTCAAAGAACCTTCAATCATACAACAAAAAGCTTATGAAAATTATGAACTAAAATTATCTAAAATACCTTTTTGCTATAAAGTTGACTTTGGACTCCACCCTTCATATGCTTGCTTTGTCTCCAAGACTGCGTAGTTTGCGGTAACTTGATGAGGCAAAAAAAATTTAGCTTGTTGAGAGGTAGTTGTAGTGAGGAAGGCATGGGAGTCCTCCAAGCCGTTTTGCACCTCCAGGACTTCAAACTCAAATTGTCCCCGGAAGCTATTGTTAAGCACTATCTTAAAAAGTATTTGACGTAAAATTTCCTTTAAGGCATCACTCTTAACTTTCACGATGAGATTAGAACCTTTAGATATCCCTGTATAGGTTTTACAAACTTTTCCAACAACAAGTTCATCATTAATCTCAAGGATAAAACGACGAAGTCCGTCAAGTGGCATTAATCCATCAATTTCAGGCTTAAGTAAATGCAATTTGATACTACCAACCCATATACCTTTAGTTTTTCCTTCTTTTGTATTCAAGCATCGAATTGCAATGGGATCAATGACTTTCTAACCAAGAGAGATGTCCTTTTTCTTTAATTTCGCAATGACCATCTCCTTGACTTCTCCATGCATGAGGGGTTATTGCATGAGAGGGATTACTGAGAGAATTCAAAATGAATTCCAATGTAGAAGTCCAATGATAAGCCACTACTCTCTGTGGTTTTGATGTCAAAGGGGATTAGAATAATATTGTAGTGTTGGCCAACTACTCATTTTCTTACCATGGGGTATAACATTTGTGGGATTCTAGTAAAGGCTATCCTTGCAATATTGATGTCTTTAGCCTCCTCTAGTTTCATTCTTCTTGTGACCAAATCTTCCACTATCTCCCCCCTGAAGAGTTCTTATGTACCCTTATATATTGCTAATAGGGCCAGACACATGAAGCTCAACCCGCAGCCCAATGGGGCCATTTTAAGAAATAGGTGGGCCTCCACCTGCGGCTCAAAATCTGCCCCACATTGCATATAAAATGCGCACATGGAATGCACACCGGGGTACTCAATTTACCTCCCAACGCACCTTTTTTTCCCAACCAGTGGTAAAGTTATTAATAAAGTGGCAAAAAGTAAATTTCAAGGGCTAATTTATCCCATGAGGACGATTTGGGATGCAAAACCCATGGGCTGTGGGGCTTTGCACGTCAAGGCATGTAGGTGCAGAGTGAGGCCTGATTTTTGTGGGTAGGGCCTGATAACAGCTCGTGGGGCCTCATGTGCACCGCACTAATGCCTCCACTGCTTAGAAGCCCATCCAGAACTTGAAGGTAGATAGCGCTGGTTATTGTTGGAGATCCCACTCTTTTTGCTGTTGCCTACGCCAACTTCTCTGCTTCTCCATGTCTTTTTGCTAAAGGTCCTATTGGCGTTCGCCTTGCTGCCTTCTGTTTCCATCTTTGGGGCTAGGTTTTTCTTGGTAGTTTTGGACATGGTGGACAGAGGCGAGGGGGAAGGGACGGGGGGGAGGGTTGTGTTTTGGAGTAAGTCTGAAGAGCTTGCAATCGGCAGACAATATGGGTCTTTACCTGTTGAGTGGAGGAGGCGACCGAAATGAGAGGGGGCTTGGTATAGTGACTTACCTGGGTGCGAGCATTGGATTTGGGTTTTAGGCACACGTTGTTGGCTGACTAACTGTCTTGATCACACTCTTTATATGATGATCCGTCCTGAATGAATTTAGCAATCAATTATTTTGAAACCGGAGCTTGATCAACATCGATTGATCTGCGAGTCGGATAACTAGTTTGTAAGCAATGAATGCACGTTTTAGATTACAACTTTGTTTAGGGTCACGGTCCACTACGGTACCCCATTTTTGGTGTCACAGTGTCACAAAAGTAAAAAAAAACACTACTTATTTATTTTAAGGATATATCAATCAGGAAAATGACATAATTGAACTTGGTGGAATGATTGACATTACTAATGGATCCTAGGGTCCAAGGGCAATTCACCATTTTGTAATCATTATCTAGTTTTATTCACTAATTCACTAAAAAATTGAAAATAATCTTTTTTACACTTTTGTTAATTGGAAAAGGAAATAAACAAGATTGAACAGGTATATCTAATTTTTTAATAATTAGTTCATTGTTGAAATAATTGTAAACTCAAAATTAGGAATTTTTAGCGTCACAATGTCCCTCCTCTCATGTTTAGCGTTCCTAAAAAATTCCTTGTAGAAGAAATCAAATAACAAAAAAATCAGGCCTACATGTAGGATCAATGTAACTTCTATCACCAATCAACCAAAATGTTAATAACTTTTTTTTGAATTTTTAATTGAATTCTCAGTTTTTGCCCAAAAGTGAGTAACCCTAGTGGACTATGACCCTTTAGAGTTGATTTGGCCTCCATGAACATTGTACAAATTTATAAACTACTTGTGGTGCAATATGTAAGACTATGACATTTGTACTTAGTCATGTGTTCAGGCGTATTCAGAATACGTCAATGACAATTGAATACATGTATTTGTATTCAGAATGGAAATAAATGTATTCTGTATTTGATAACCTTGGTGAAAGCTGCCTGTGAATCAAAGTGAGGAGCCAATACAGCCCAAGTGTTTTCTGCTCATATTGTCTCTGTTTTGCAGAGCCGCGACCTCGCCATCGCCATAGCCAGAGCGAGGGGCCTCGAGGAGACTGGCGGTGCAGCACCTCGCGCCCCTCTCCGTGCGCAACACGCACGCCTCGCCTCCGCACTTGTCTGCTGCGCAGGCCGCCGACACGGTAAAATTCTGACCTCGCATTCTCGATCAATCGCCTCCCTTCCGAATTCGATGTTGATCGCCCTTTGCAACCGTTTGTGTGAGATGACGTTTGCGATAGTTTATGCATTTCTTTATTTGGCTCGGGAATCTTGTGGATCGTCGGAGAACTTAGGGTTGAGTGTTTGGAGTTTGGGAAGGAATTGGTTTGTGAGTGTAGTGTCGCCGGGCTTTAAGTTTTCTCAGGGTTTAGGGCTGCCGTTGTCGAATTTTGGTAGGTTTTGTAGAATGACGTTCGGTTTCGTTGTGGACGAGGGTTTTAGTTTACGAAAGACGTCTTTAGTTTGATGCAGAGCGAGTTATGCAATCGCTTTCACCTACTGCGCACAACTTGAGTCAGACGATGACTAGAGCATGATTTCTTTTCACTGCATGTGAAAAAAAATTGAGCCGTTGAAGCTTGCACTAGGGCTACCGTTTTCGAATTTTGGTAGGTTCTGCAGATTGCGGTTCTGTTAGCACATTTGTAGGAGATGAGGGTTCAAGTACACGAAAGTCGTGTAATTGCTTCCAGCTACTGGGCACAATTGGATAAATAGAGCGTGATTTCTTTTTCTGCATGTGAGATTTGTTGAAGTGGCTTGCAGTGGAAGTTATCTGAGACGGAATGGTTGTGTGCAGTCGGCAGAGGCAGCGGCTGGACAAGGGCAGTAAACAGTTCTCCCGAGGATTTTTCGACGTTTTGACATGAGGTTTGAAGATGCTTCAATCTAATGAGGTACATTCTCAGATGTAGGTTTTCCACATCGGGCTGAGTTTTTAGGCTTCGTGCGTGTTTCTAACAGGGAGGGTCCAGGAGTGAACTTTGCTTTTAACTGGGCTTTGTGTGTCAAAGGCATTGCATCGAAAGGAGACGCTTATCGCAACCTGCGAGAGTCACAGCTGAAGAAGCTGAATGCCACTATTCCAGGTACAGTTCAGTGGTACCTCGGAACCTGAGAGCTTGAACCGTTTTATCTCAAACCCTCATAATTGTGGATTTCTTACGCCTACTAACAGAATAACAGTGATGAATAGTGTGTGGTCACTCGATCATCTCAATTGTTTCTCAATGAACTCTTGTTTTTGCAAATTGGGGTTATGTCGTCATGTAGTGGCTGCGAATTTGATACTCCTAGTCAATAGTACTCCTATTGCAAATTCGTCTTGGCACTTTAAGTGATTATAATCTATGATAGGATTTTTGAGGGGATCCTGTGCAAGGGTTTACGATTTCTTCATATGAAGTTTATTCGGCTCTGATATAATTGGTGTCATGTATCTTCTGCAGAGCCAGAAAGACTACAACTGTGTATGCGTGGTGTTTCTACACCTCGGGAGCTACGGACATCAGCAAGACTCACTTCGATCGCCTTTAATAAGAGGTGAGTCCTTTTTAATATTTCTTGGCGCGCACCCTTCTATGCTCTTATGCAGTGTTTTGATAATGCTGTTAGAGGGAGTTCATGACATTGGCGCTGGTTGAAGTAAGCTTGTTTGATTGGGATCAACGAAGTAGGCTGTGTTTGCAGGTGACAGCGTCTCTCATCAGTGCTCAAAAGCTTCATGTACACGATGGTGCAGTTGGTTCATCAAGTATCTCATCAAGAGTTCCCATTCATGGTCTACATCGCTTCAAACTACAGATGGGCTTGCCTGTAAATGGAGGAGACGTTCCATCATTGAAGCTGCTCTTGATATAGCGAGTGAGTATATTTATGCACCCGTATGTAGTCATGCCTCCTTATGAATATGATATGGAATTGAAGTGTTGGCGTTGAGTTGCGTTGCAGCCCATCCGATGTCGGCAGCGTTAGACTCACTGCTGAAGAGAATAACGCATATGTAGTGATTGATTATGATCCCGCAGCCACGATCTTGGGAGGTAGCGCATTTACTGATGTTGAAACCGTCAAGAGGGCGTTGGCTGCATTGACAGCACCGAGCATCTTGTCTCGAGATGCTCACCCGCTTTCAGAACAGTTATTTTGCTATTGTACCGGTATCGATCATGGATGATACAATGCAGATAATCTAAAACCAACACTTGATTGTCAAGCAAAAACAAGCTTATTAATGTACAGAATGAACAAGACGTGAACGTGTTCAAGCTTAAACGTCAGAAGGTGCCACTGGCTGCCACAGTATCCTACACGTATAATGACGTATCTGAACTTGATAAAGTTCAGAATTAGAAATGACCCCCAAATGAAAGATGTTAGTTGAAGAATTTTCAGTCCAAGGGTATTAATTGAAGCTAAATTTTAATTCATTTTCTGTATTCTACAGAGTGAAATACGGTCCTGTTCATTCGGTTCCCTACTGACGTTAAAGGGTTAACCTAATCAGAATTTGTATATTTGCTCTGGAACAGCGCATTTATGACTTCCTCCTCACGTTTTGAGGGAATTTTCTCAGTAAATTGTCAAGTTTGAACTTGCCTCAAGCTGGAGCGAGATTATGCAATATTCTGTGAAATTACGGCTACCAGGTTTCTGCGACACTTATGTGTGATCTCACACGCTCTGTTACACTAATGATTGCATATTTGCGTCGTACTTCTGAATGGTTCAATGTGGGCTTTGCTCTGTCGTCCTTGGATCTCTGTAATACCATGCAGAACAATGTTCGTCAACTTCCATCATCGTCCTGCAGGCGTAATAGCCCTTTATATAGCTTGAGTATATTCTTATGTATGTGAATGTGTGTTTGCAGAACTGGGGCTGTACCTGAAACCTCCAAGGTTACCCCAAAGAAGGCGGCAGGCCCGGGATCAGTGGACACTGTTGAGCTTGCAAAGGGCCTGACAGCACTGGTACATTATTGTTTATCAGCCACACCTACTCAAATCGTTTGCTAATGCATGTGAGGACTTTCATATTGCGAGCTTTTCCTGTCGCGGGTCGTTGAAAATGGCACTCCACGTTTCGTTAAAACTGAACACTTCTAGCAATTAACGTTTCTCTTCACAGATTTATAGGTTTAGAAATCTCAAGGCTATGATTTATCTCAAGACCATTCTGATCTAACGAGGCCTATTTGTATGGTTCGCAGTTGGAGACTACGGAACACCCCTGCATTTCTGGTAAATGCCAGTGTGTTAGCAGGTAAGCTGGACAGTTTATGATCTCTGTTGGCTCTTTTCAATAACCCGGTGTTGGGTGACAGCTTCGTGCTTCGTGTATATTGATGCCAATGTTGTGTTGTCCAAGTACAAGTAAGTGAAGTCATAGCACTCTAGATCGGATGTTGGAATCGCAGTCAGTAATTTTTTTTTATATGGTCGATACTCATTCCGTCACTCACATATATTTATTTCTTCCCCTAAACGACCAGCCTCTTACAGTTTGGTTCAAGAAGTTTTAAACACATCAAAATGGGACCTCCGTTTCTGTGCTGTAAAAGTGGTCAAGTCCAAGTACATGGAATTCACCGACAAACGGTTTCCAGGGTTGCCGAAGGAATTGACTGTCGGATCACGATGAAGTCGTCACTACAGCACTGCTTTAGAAGTAGATCCTCCTGCTGTACATTAGGAGGCGATTCAGTAGAAAACGGCGACTGGTAAAAGAGATTCAGGCGCGAATGCCTTCAGTGAAATGTGCACACGAGGCTCAAAATGAAATAAACCGGAGTAATGGCACATGCTTCCTTTGAAGAACGGATGGATATTCAAGTTGTATGAGAAGAATTTCTCTCTTCAGTGGAGTGAACATCATGCTGTTCTAAAGATAGTAAATATCATATTTAGCAAATGTCCCAAGTGAACAGTTAAAAGTAAAAAGCGAAGGACTGGTCATCTATTTCAAACTGTGGGTAAGTGTACAAATAACTTTAGGTTTCTGTTACAACTCACAAGAATCTAATACATTGGCAATGCAATCCATAGAAATTACCTAGTGCACAACCTGTATTGACCTAACAAAGTCATCGTCAAATGAGCATGGCGGTATGCTGATTTTTTGTGTCACCTCTACTACCATCTAATAAACGCATCTAGCAGTGCAATTATCTTTGCATTGCGAAGGCTTCTGTCCAGGTTGGACTACTTCAAATAAAAGAAGAATACCATAATCGGTGTATGTATAAAATTAAAATCAGTTGAACAAACCTAAGACGAAAGTGATAAAACAGAAGGCTCCTTGCACAACAAGAGCATGGCTCTCTCTTGCCTATCTAGAGATCGATGAATAAGGAGGTTTATAGCTGAAGATCATCTCACATTCAAATTCATAATCCCAAAGTAGGATGTTGATAGCAGACCGGAGAAGACGTACCAGCATGCACGGGATAGCAACAATTAGCTGCCGTGAAGCCTGTCAAAGGAAGCTTGAGACTAGAATCGACTGAGCAATGCTGGCACAATGGAAATAAGGCCAATAACAAACAGAACGCCTACAGTCTTGATGTCATACAGCTCGTTGAAACTGCTGTGGGTGTTCAGTGCAAGACCAGCCTGTTCCGACACGTCAAGAGAACGATCAAGATAGTTAAGCTTCTGGAGAGTGAGAACATATGATAATTAAAATATTTATTAGACTATAATCTAAATTACAATGACGATTTAAGATAATTACTAATCATGCACCAATGCCCACCACAATATAAGCTATGATCGTCACGTACGACTGTCGAAATTTGAAGTTGGGGAAAAACCGCACTTAAAATCGAGAATCCAAGCAACATTCTGAATTTTTTTTAGATTGATATCTAAGAGGATTGTTCACCACAAAAATATCCATTGTAGCACCCACTTCAACAAGATTTATCTAATTATTGTACGTTATTACGTTTGTTCTCAAGCAAGATAAATGGCAATTGATGGAGGACCAGAGGCATAGCAGAATAACATAATATAAGAGAAGGTGGCTTACACGAACAGTCACGAACGTAGCAGGCACCAAACCAATCACTGTAGCCGCGAGGAACGTGGGGTAGGGGATATTTACAATCGGGGAACAAACATTAATAAATGTATTTGGCAAGGTTGGCGTGACTCTTAAAAAAAGCATGTAGTTGAAGAGGTAATCCCTTCGTTTGGCAACCTGCACGAATGCCATTGTCAACATTACTCGTTATAGATGTCACGACAGTTTCAAGCCTCGGTAAGCATTGCACCAGCAAATGAGATAATGACCTCACCAAGCATTGTATGCTTGTGTCAAATGGCCATGTCGCACCATTCCAAGCAAGCAGTCCGAAACGAGGAACTTAGAAGAAAATTCTCCACGCATCTGTTGGAACCAATTTAGGTTAGACATGGCAAGACCAACCTCTCGGGTGAAAAAGTGCAGTTTGTCTGGCCACAGCCACATTGCCAGGGGTCGGCCAATGAGCTTGGAGAGGAAATAGCAACAAGAAGCTCCAGCTGTAGCTGTAAAGATCACCAACGCCATGCCCTGGACTCCACCAAAGAGAGAGCCGGCAAGAAGTGACATTACGATTGTCCCGGGGATCATAAAAGTCTGCATGAATATGTAGATCGTGCAGTAGCCCAGCAATACCTGCAACTTGTAGTGATCGGTGTATTTCGAGACATAATCCCTGCAGAATTTATAACACGCAATTTTGAGATGATCTGTCAGGGTACGTTCGTGAGATCAATCGAGAGCAATTTCATGATTTCCAACGCTTTTGAGAAAATAAAGAGAACCTATTAATCGTCAAAGGACAAGTGCACCCTGAAAAGAAATGATAGCAATCGTGAAAAAAGAAAGATATAAGACACAACCTCATGCACATAAAGAAAATGGTGGAGTCCAATTACGTCAATGTGCGCAACTCCGCCACCGTCCGAGGCAGCTTGAAGAGTTTGTAATCCACAGTAGGCGTGGTGAGGTATATGCACAACAACGCGATAGCGCACATCCCGAAGACGCTGAAAACGACGGTGAGCTCAGACGTCGACAGCGGCAGCCGCGGCATCCGTCTTAAACCCTCTCCCTTTATCTCTTGATTTAACGGAAGCTGCTTATCCTCCGTAGAATCCAGCTTCACCATCTCTTCAGTGAAAATCTCACTCTTCTGCATGGTGACGAGTGCAGCAAGAGGAAAGGGACTAGCGGGAGATGGCTCCATTCTGTTGCAAATTCACAAGCAACAATCATCAATACAAAACTCAAATTCTACACATCCGTTCAAAGACACACATAAGAAACGCAAACCTCCTAATAATTGCACAACATCCAATCTCAAGACCAACAAACGCTCAAGCTAAAAATACAAAAAGGTGCGTGCAACTTACGCCTCTTCACGGCTCTCCCATCGCGCACCACGCCTCGCCCGCGATGCTCCACAATATTTCCACTCATGCTCTATGCGACATAGCTAATGAATTCGCAAACGTGATAAAAGAGAGATTCAGACACACGGACAAGCTAAAAGAGAGCGACAGAAACAGATAAACGGAGAAGAAAAGCCTCGGCGACACGCAGTCGTACAGCGAGAAGCCGAGAAATTGACACCGCGAGAGCGATATTGAGAAAAATGGCGCAACAAAGGAACACAACGACGCTGTGTAGAAACAGAGCGACAGCACGCACGGCGAGAGCGCCAAGGAGAACGGAGACAGAGACAGAGTAGATAAGAGCGACAATGAAGGCGATGACACAGACATGCGCACCCTGCAATCCCTTCTCTCTCTCTCTGCAATTCTCTCTCCCTCTCTGCAATCTCTCTCTCTCTCTGCAACTCTCTCTCTCTCTGCAACTCTCTGCAACTCTCGATCTCTCTCGCTCCCTCTCGCTCCCTCCCTCTCCCTTCCAATCACTTTAACAATCTCTCCTGCTCTCTCCTCAAAGACGCTTTCTATAGGGTGTATTCCACAGCAGAGCGGCAATGTGGAATTATGATTGCGCGTCACCGCTTCCGCTATATGAGCTATATGGCGTGACTGCTCGATGGCATTGTGCGGGGAATCGGAGCAGAGATACGAGGCGAGGGTGGCGTGCACACAACACTTTTCACCACCACCGCGTTGCGAAAACTCGCTCTGCACTCTGAACTTTCTCTCCGGTTTTTGCCTTTGGTTTTGCCTTTTAGTAAGGCTCACCCCTTCAGTTGGGCTTGGGATCAGGTTTGGGCTTGGGATCAGGTTTGGACTTGGGATCGGGTTTGATCGGTCTGGGCTCGAGATGGGTTCAGTTTGGATGATGGTTTGGGATTGCTTTCCGGTTCCAATCGGTTTGAGATGCGATGCCGTCTCTTGAAGGTATATGGCCATTTATGAAGTTTTGGCGATATAAAATATTAATTTTCCCACTTTTGAGAATGTTCCTTTTTTTGGAAAAAATCTCCAAAAAAAGAGTTGATCCTCAATGTGTGCACTAACTCAGACCCTAAACTTTGAGGGAACTTTGGCAGGAGTGACCATTTTTAGCCTCAACCCATCTATCTAAAATCTAACCTCTTTAATATGAGAAGATTTGAAAAACCAAAAAATGTCGTAGTAGCGAAGTGTCACATAAGCCTTAATACAACATTTTGAACTCAAATGTTGAATTATCGTGATTTTTTTTAATTTTACAATGAAGGATCTTTAAGGATTGCTAGAAGATAAAGTCTCTACAAAAAATAAAATGGCCATGAGAATTGTTTGTGAATTTCTTTGCGCTCACAACTTGTTTTCAACATGTGCACGAATTTCCTAGCATTCACAACTTGATTTAAGCATGATAACTTGTTCCTAATGCAATTATTCTCTCTATTGTTATTACAAAGTGGTAGTCTCAAAGTGTTGCAATATAGAATGTTGTAGTTGTTTTATAGAGGGAATTCAAACTTTAATCGCACAAAAATGTTTTATATAATAAAGCTTGTAGTATAATGGAGTGGCGTATTAGAGAGGCTAGATTGTAGTCTTCATATAGTGAGGACTCTTTAAATTTTGACTCCCACCCTCCAAATTTCAAGTAAATAGAAAGCCCTGAGAATGTCCCTTGAAAGCATTAATTAGAGCATTTTTTTGGTGTGTGCCATCAAATGAGGAGGTGTTGCCACATGGCACAAAAGAGGTTTAGAAAGCAAGATTGAGGGCTATCTTGTAGATAGGGTTGAGGTGTAACACCCTTCAAGTGGCCACCTACTTTTTGTAGACTCTAATTCTTCCTTGATGATGTTGTTCAAGGCCTATTTCTAGTGCTTGCATTGTTGATGTTCTTATATTTTTTTGCACGGTCAGCTGTGGGAGCCGAAGGTATTCAAAGGTATATAAGCCCATTTTGTTACTTCAAAAATCATGCTCTAAAAATAGAGATTTTCCAAAAGAGCTTTATGAAGAGAAGGAAGTGGAGAAAGAGAAGGTGAAACTAACCGTTAAAGGACTAAGACTATGTTTCACCAAAATATCCCAAAATTTCTTTTTTAATTGATTAATTGAAACAATATTCTACTATCTTTATCCATAGAATCCTCAAGTGAACTACAAAAAGAAACTCAAATTTTTTTGTAATATTTGACTGCACGGATTGTAAGATACATACATTAAAATAGTGAAGTATGGTTTTTTTTCTTCTTGTGAAGACAAAGTCAGTGCACTTTGACTCAAGATGATGACATATTTTTCCACAAAATGTACAGTTTCTAGAGGAAGTTGCCGTGAGTGAAGTGTCTATTCATTTTCCACTACACATTGCAAGGATCAATGTTCTGCATTATGTAAGGTATCCTATGCCAAAAATCCCAAGTATAGAAGTGTTTAGGATAAAAACATTGGACTTGCAATGACTAAGGACCTAGAGGTAGCCATTAATTTAAAAAATTAATGTATTTTCAATATATTTAATTTAATTATCACAAATAAATATATTTAATTTTTGAAAATACTTATGATGTATATCCTTGAGAGGAGAAGTAGTTCTATGCTACTAATTGTTGTCTAATGGGCATCAACTTTGTGGTAGAACAAACAAACACTTTATTCAAACCGGCTTGTTTCAAAGGCTGGTGTTTTTCTTCTTCTTCCAGCCGTTACTTAGGACAACAATTTTACTTTGAAAGTAGAAAAATAATAGTAGGATCCACAATCCGAACCTTGAATAAAATAATCATGATTTTCTTGGGAGGAGATGAATGTGAATACGATAAAAAATTAAAAACAAAAACCTTTTTCTCTATGCATTTCTTCTACTTTTATCTCCTCCAAGGTTTTTATAAAGGACAAACATGGCAAAAATCCGGCGGACCGGATGTACGGATGAAGGGACAAACAAACCAGTTGGTCCCCTAGAATTATTGGACATAGCAAAGAAGAGAAAAATTTATTGCGTTCAATTTTTTTTCACAATTTATCAAAAGTTAGAATGATATGATGACATGGACAAGCGTTGTTTGTCACGGAAATCCACGTGGACATGGGGGCACAAATGTGTTATCAGTGCAAACACTAGGGGGCGTGCTTGTCTAGAGGGTAGGCGTGCTTTTGGAGAGAGGCGCATATAGTGTGTTTTTTTGTTGTACTCTTTGTTAATTTTTTTGAGGGTGCGAATGTCTTGCAAGGGAGGGCACAAACATCTAGCAAGGAGGCGCAAACGTCTCTTAGAGGGGCACAAATGCTCCAATTCTCTATTTTAAATTTAAATTTTGGAAGAGGAGAAGAATGAAACTAATACATGGCTGAACTTTCAAGGACTAGAACCAAATTTCAATAAATGGAAATGGAAAATTCATTCAAATAACTTAATTTTGTTTTATGGAAATTGACTAAGGTAAATACATATATATCTATAACTCTATGTCTATTTAGGTTCTATATGTAATATGTTGACTTCCATATTAATCCTTTTCCATTCTAGACGTGTGCCGTCTTGGATTCTTGCGAGTACCCGCCATTTTCAATGTGCTCTTTCAACTATATCTTCATCATTTGGTACCTTTGCACACTTATCATTTGATCCATACGACCCCTCATCATCTCCGCATACTTCATTCTCATCACCATATACATTAGGAGCATACTCCTCCACGATTGAATTAATGTTTTGCACTTCCTTATCAATTGTACCATCATCCATTGTAGTTACAATTCTTCTTTTGTTATTGTCAATCATCCCATCTTCATTGATTTCAAAAAGGAGTAGAATTAGTCTGTGAATCTGAAGCATCCAAATCTTTATAGAGTGGCCTTTTGTCGGAGCCTTGCCCTGATGCATTGTGAAAATAGTATCTACAAAAAAAACAAAAATTCCTTCTACAAAGCTAAAACACTTTTCACAAAGTGTAGTTCGAAGCAAGATGCCTTTGCACAAGTTAGGACAAGGAGCCATTGTTAAAATAAATGAGAAGGGCCGAAGCAACTCGACTATTCATACTCCTTCCAAAAGTTTAGACCCCCCGGAAGAAGTTTGCGCCATATCCTAACCCGTTTGCACCCTTTGTAGAGAAGTTTGCACCCCAACCTAAACTTGTTTGCCCCCCTCCCTCCTCCCCCCCTCTGTGAGAAATTTGCGCACCATCCTTAACATATTTGAGACCTTATCCTAAAATATTATCACCCCACTCTAAAACCATTCCCCCCACCCTACCTGGAGAAGTTTGCGCCCCAATCTCTTCTCGCCCATGCCCCATTCTCTTTCCATTTGCGCACCCTAACCCAATACACTCTAAACTCTAGAAATGTTACATCTATTAGTGATGTAATCTCATCATGCAATGAAAATTTACTCACCTACAAAATCACATTTGTTAACCTCTAAAGGATGGAGCCTCATGCTTCACCAAAACCACCCCAAAACTGCAACTTTGAAATGAGGTATGATTAGACTTATTTAGACACTTGTGTACAATTTTCAACCATAGGATCTTCAAGCAAACTACATGAAAATATCACCTTAAATATTTTGTAAATTTAAATGTTTGGATTGAAAGAGACATGCATTTGAGAAGTGCAATTTTTTTGAAAACAATGCGTGGAGAGGATCAACGTACTGGGTTATGGCAAGCTTTGGGTGTCAAAAAGGAGTGTCCAAGTGAAAATTTCACATACCCTTTACAAATTAAACTCTCAACCAAGAATGGATATGCATAGTTAAGATTGAAGTTTTATAGAATATCATTCATATACATATCGTTTACTTGTCAAATCCTCTCAATTTTGTTTCAAGGACTAGAAGATGTTCAAATTTTTCCTTTTACCTCATTTTTAGGAAACAGTTCCAGTTCCTTTTAATTAATAAAAGGACATGCCCAGACCAATAATCTTAGAAGAAACTAAGAAAAATAATGGAATATGTTGGGAAATTTTTATAGCAATCAATAAATCATGGTATTTAGTTTAAATTATGTACTTCTTTATCATTACACACTTTTCCAAACCCCTAAAATGATTAAAAATTTTGATTTCTTCATATGTAAAAAGGTATTTGAATATATATGTATGCATATGTAGGTGCACATAACATTAATTTTTCAAATTAGTGATAATATCTATGTTGTAGTAAAATGTAAATATAATCCGGAAAGGAATAAAAAAGGATTGGTTGTCTAGATTTATTTTATAAGGTGTAAAAACGACTTGATTTCAAAATTTTAAATCGAGGTAAATGGTGGAATTGGATTAGAAGGAATATAAAAGGTGAACTTGGCTTCTTGGCTTCTTGAAGTCTTAATTTTTCGGCTTCTTGAATGAAAATGGATTTGGTGTCCGGATATAAGCCCGGGCGTCCGGTTGTCTGTTCCGAGATACCTCAACCGTGCCATCACTCTACTTTGACTTAAGATAATGGCACATTTTTCCTCTATACATTGCATAACTCAATGGATCTATGTTTTATCTTGTGTTAGGTCTTTGCACGCCAAAAATCACAAGTAATGGAGGTTTTTTCAATAAGAAAAATGACCCTGCAATGACTGGGGACAGAAAGTGGCCCTTTACTTTGAAAAAAAAATCATTTTTTAAAATTGATATATAACTATTGGATCTAAAATTCAAATGTCCAAAACAAGTATGACTCATTCTAACAACAAAAAAACATTTTTATGAAAAATAGTAAAAACCATATTTATCAAAAAAACTAAAAACCTTAGTTTTCATGCATTTTAAAGTGAGAACAACGAAGGCTGAAAAGAACTTACCTTTACTACTACCCACCTCAAAAAATTCCAATTGTCAACCCCTATAGTACCACTATTCATTTCTATAGTACCCTCCACGGACCACAACTGCTAGAAAAGTTGAGCTTATTATTTTGGAAGCACCACAATTGTTTTCCTATAACTCCAAAAAAAAAACCATGCAAAGCTAACCCGTATTCTTACTCTTACTAAAGATTTCAAGAAGTCTTCATAAAAATGGATTTTTAGGAACCTATTCACAATCAATTTGTCCCCCGAAGGAACAAATGATCCTTTAGGTGTTAAGACAATTGTTATGACTATGTTGTGTTAAATTGATGTATGTATTGAACTACATTAAATTGAAGTTATACATTCTATAAACTAGTAAGCGTTGATGGTAAGTACGTGATGGGTGTTATGGTCATAAAATGGTGTTTTACATTCGCCTCAATAAAGGTAATTTTATTTTAATTAGTAGTTGGATTCTCTAATTGTAATCTATATAGGACTTCAGAGTCTAAAGAATTAAACAAAACAAATGACCTACTTGTTGTTTATAACACTTCATAGTCTGGAGTAATATGTCTGCAATAGAGCAATATATAGTGTCCTCGACGGAGCAATATAACACTTCATGTCCATGACAAAAATATATCACTTCATGCCCTTGACAGGATTGCTATCTTGTGAGCGGCGAGCGGCGAGCGGCGAGCGGTGAGCACTGATTTTTTGCAATTTATTTGGTACTGTTTTTTGAAGAATTTGGAAAGGGTCGCCTATGGCCGTGGGTTCTATTAAAACTGTGTTGACATATGAAAAAAAAACTGAAATTTTCGACGACAATGTACTTGGACGTATGGAAGTATGAGTTTTTTAGGATTGATTGCAACAATTCTCACCTCATTGGAAGGGACGCTTATGGGTGAGGATTTAGATTTCAGGGTACCGCGACAAGTCAATAGAATATGAAATACAGCAGAAAAAATTGAAGTAATATTGTTTAGGGTGGCAGGCAGTATCCATGTGATACTTAGTTCATACCCTTATAATACCTTGGTGATATCCATGAAATACCTAGGTGGAAAAAAATAGATACCATGGAGATACCCGTTGGGTCCGAACCACTCTAAATTGAAACAATCTAATTCTTAGCGAACGGTTGTTTAAAAAAGAGCAATGCCTAAGATACAAAGCCTATAAACTTAGAGGACATGTAACCAAGTTACAAAGGTTTTTTTATTATGAATCAAGTTTTAAATCGTAGATAGAACGATATCTTTTAATATCGAAGCATGCCGTACGATGTTTTACGTAAGACATACGTGAAAAGAAAGGGATTTTGACAGGAATGAAGATGATTCACGATGGGACAATATTGAAGACAACCAGCTGGTAGTGTGATGGTAAACAAAGCAATAAACCAATGCAATGGAATCAAGATTCCTCCGCGAAAAGTCAGCTGGAATCACTATCGTCAGAAAAACTATCACTACGCTCCGAGCCACTAACGTAAGCCTCCCCATCTATGAACGGACATGTAGTAACTCTACGTGAGACTACCGTTTGAAGACGTGGAGGGGAATGTTGTGCGGCCATGGCGTCTGCAACCTGGGCATCCCAGGGATTCAAATGGAATCGTCGTGTGGGGCTCTTCACCTCCAATAATAATGGAGACAACACTCCAACATGAGTCCTTGACAATGATGCCATCAACGACGAAGGCCGACTGCACAAATTAAAGTCTCGTTAAGAATTTAAGCTTGAGACAAGCTAGAACTAAAACCGCATTCCAAAACTAGAATCGAATCAGGGTAGGACTTACTCACAACGTCTCTTGGGGACGGTCTTCACCTCTGGCTCGTCGTCATCAACCTCCAAGGGGCACTTGCGAGAGCCCTCTGCCACCACCGGTGGCGGTGTTGACTCGACCTCAACAATGTTCGGGACCAAAGGAAAAAGGACTTCATCCACCAACTCTCGGTCCTCCTCCAGTGCCAAAATGTGCCGCTTTAGCGCCTTGCAGGCTTTAATAGACGCCCCTTCATTCAAAAAAACAAATCATACGATGTTAGCTATGATACGAAGGTAAAACTAAAGAATTTTGTAATGGAATGAACTAACCTGTAGATGCTGTGAGATCCAAGACAATGTCCTCGTGCTGTGTGCAGAGATCAATCAGAGCCTCCATGAGGTTCGTAGACTTTTCGCGAGCACCACGCCATGGTACGTCGCTATCGGCCCTCATAGTCAACGTCTCATGAGTAATGAGATTGGTCATGTGACCATTTGAAGACAGATGAATCCCGTCTCTTTGCAGCTCCATCCTATCAAAGAATGAGAAAGGAACCGCGGGATCCAGTTTCCTCACGAAGCACTTCACAAGAAAGCACTTGTGAGTGCGCCCAGGGTGGCCATCGCGGAAAAGTGGTAGCCCGTTGATGGCAAACCACTTTGTCTCCTCGACAAATCCTGCCCAATCGGCCCAGGCTGAAAGTTCATTGGAGATGAACTTCGAATCCGGGTAGAACATGATAAGCGGCGCCCCGTCACGAAGCAACGCCCCAACTATCTCAAATGCCCGGTAAATCCAATGGGATTCTTTCTTCCCTCCGTCTGATAATCGGGTTGGAAGCTTGTTCCAATTTGGTACATCGATGCCGCCATCAATGTCGGGGACCGGTAAATCCTCTGGTACGTCCAAGAGTACCATGTCCGCCAAACCTAGAGCACAATCCAGATCCTCATGTCGCCGATGCCGTGAGCCCGAGTGCTCCTTCAAAAACTTGCGAAGCTCCTTCCAGGCCTCTGGTTCGTCATCCTCCACAACGACGCTGTCAAATTGAGACATAATGGAGAGGGCACTCTCACACATCACCTTCACAGCAGCAGAAGACTGAGGAAGATCAAATAATGGTATCGAATACACCGTTTGAGAGGGCTTCACATCAAAGGTAGAAGGTCGGCTGCTAGCTGAGGGTGAAACGCCCATCGTCAAAGTCACCGCAGGAGGGACTGCAAATCCCCCCAATCCCCCCAATTGAGTAAACAGCTTCTGGGGACCTTCCTTCGCCACCAACGCCACGAACTCCTTGTACCTCTCCTTCGTCTCTTTCTTCTCCTTCTTCGAACTCTCCTTCTCCAGCCTTGCAGCCTCCCTCTCTTGTTCCTTGATTACTGCCTTAGCGGCTTTCTCGGCAGCCTTGGCTTTGGCCTTCTCGGATTGCTCCTCAGACGCTGCCAACGGAGCCGCCAACAAGGGAAGGACGCTGCCAACCACAGGAGGCACCGCCATGGACTCGCATGCCACTCGAAGCTGGACCTCGTCTCCAGGTGTGGGATCCACCTCACGCATCTCCAAGTACCACGGGCATTGGAGGAGGTGGTGAACAGAGAACCGACGCCTCTGTGAATCTGTGAAGATACACTCTGGTGCAGAAGTATCTATCCACTTTGTGAAACGGGTGGGTAGATCTCCGGGCAACAAGGATCCCTGTGCCACGAGCACCCTCCAAAAATATCGCATCACAGCTCGCTTCAGAGCCTTCTCGCATCCGTCTTGCGCCATAAACTCCTCGCCCTTCGTGTAGGAGCCCCCCTTGCCGATGAGAGTACAGAACACCTTTGTCCACAACGTCATGCTCTTTGCCTCAATCCATTTCCCAATGGCAGGAACGAGATTTGGAAGCCCGGCAGTCTGGAGGACAATGTTGTCCTCAAGAAGAATCTCTGCGTAGAGTTTCTCAGACTCTTCTTCTAGCTGTGAAACGAAATCCACATAGTTAAGAATTGATGATAAAGATAACATTCGGAAATAATGAGAATATCAAGAAAAATTAAACATTACCCCAGCCCAGAACGCTGCCTTGTCAATCCAGCCTCGAAGAACCTTGTCAGACGCGGGCGATGCGGGGAAGTTATACTTCATCCTACTGCCCTTGCTCATGTTCCACCACCTGCACCAGCGCGTCTTGAACTTCGCAGCTACCCTAGCTGTAGCGATGAGCTGGAGTTTTTCGGGAGTCATCTCGGGCCGCACCTGATAAACATCATAGTGCCGATTCACCTATACTCCAATATCAATAATTAGAGTGGACTCTACAAGGTCAGAAGTTAAAAATTCAATATCGATAGGAATGGAGTATATACATATACCCTACCTCCTTGAAGAAATCCTCCCCGTTTGCCGGGTTGGCAATTGCCAACAACCGAGTGAGCATGGTCTGACAAGTCGTCTTCTTCTTTTGTACAGCCTCAGTGCAGCGGCTCACCAACTCTGCAGCACTTCCACGCCGATCCTCACTGACACCCGTGACCAAGGTATCCTTAAACTTTTGGATCTGCTCCTCTTGAACAGCAATCAGGTCCCGCTGTGGACAACATAAGGTCGTGATCAGTATCAATATTTTGAACTAGAATATTGAAGAGAGAGTAATGGCAAGAGCTACATGTTCATCATAATCATAACGTACCTCAAACATGAGCTTCACAAATGCTTCGAGAGTCATATGATACCACTTTCGTTGTCCCTTCTTTGACCACTCAAGGACACTCAGTTCGTAATCATCATCACTGATGAGCCCCTTTAATTGCTCAAACTCTAAGAGCCCGAAATGCTGAACACGCTTTAGATCGTGAGTGAGGTGTTGCACAACGTGGTCTGATTCTTTTTGCCTTCGACAAAAGATAATTTCAATGTCAAAAAATGAAGTACAATGGTGAAAGCAGCTGAAACAAACGAATGCCAGGAGTATCTAAGTTCGTGCGCACCTGTTCAAGTCGGTCATCACGTTGAGCAAGATGTGTCGGTTCTCGATAGTTGGCTCAATCACCACGGCTCTAACGGGCACATGAAAGCTGACATCGGATGGGTGCAGTTGGGATATCACCTCTGTCCAAGCCATATGGCAATGATTGCCATCCCACACGAAGAAAAATTTCTCTGAAAACGCCGAGTACTCCGGTCGAGTCTTCAACAGCTCCTCGAACTTCCGGTCCTCTTCAATCCAAAGCTCTGACCATGATGACCTGTCTACTGGTTGCACCCGCTTCTCGACAAGGGAGAAACTCCTCACCGACACATAAAAACAAGCAGAACCAGGCCGATACCCATTGACGAACTCCCCCTTCAACTTCTCGACATCACTTCTAAGAGGTAACCTCACCTCAGTCATGGGCACCATTCGGCAGAGAGGAATTGGGAGATCACCACCGAAAGAGCAAATGCTGCTCTGTAGGATGTCGTATGAGGTCCCACGGATGGACCTCCGCAAAGATTGAAGTGTTGGAGCCAGCCCATGCTCATCAACAAGTTCACCAACGCGTTCTTCGTCCTCTAGAATCTCAAGATCCTCACGCGAAGAAGAAGCTGTGGGTCCCAAACTCTCAACCTGCAATAAGTATGCATAAGAAATCCAAGCAACAAACTGCATCCACCTGTCACATATACTTGAAATGAATCTAGATATATATCTAGACCAGACCAGTCAACTTAATTCTACCGCATGAATTGCTACTTGTATGGCAAACCATGGTCATGAAATAGCTCGGTACGAAACGAACCAATGACCCATCCACACCCCAGCCTAGACCTCACCATCCATCCCACACCCACTCCCCACCCCGCCTACACACCCCAGCCTCCCACCCACAATCCGCACTCTCACTCTCACGACAAGCTGCACGTTCCCAGCTCATAGTTCTGGATCATCGACGCAAGAATTATCGAATCCATGAACATAAGAATGATCTCATGTTCGTGACCATCAAAGGATAGAATGATATGCACGCGCGTCGACGACTTTAGCCAGCAGGGATAGGACTCTTGAATTTTTACGAAAATCAGTGACCCCTGAAAATGGCTTTCGGATCCGAAAGCCATTTTCAGGGGTCACTGATTTTCGTAAAAATTCAAGATTCCCTCCCCTGCTGGCTAAGGTCCATCGCACGCGCACGAGCAACGACGAATCTAGCATAAATGCATGCACACAAGGCAGAGCTCAATACAGTCTCTTACCCCTACCCCCCCCGGCCTTGAGATCAACAACACTCAAAGACTAGAGAATGTTTTCCCTGGACCACCCCTCGCACACTCCCACGTCGAGCCCCACCCACACATCCCGGCCTCGCACCCACACTCCCCACTCTTCCCTCACTCACTCATCACCCTCCCACCTACTCTCCTCACCCTCACTCCCTCTCCTGTATGCATGATATGAGCTTATAGACCTCGAACACTGATGCAATAATTTCGGAATCCATGAAACCGATCCTGTGATCGTGATCACCACAGGAATGAAAGATATCCATGCGAGTCAAAGACCTTAGCCAGCAGGGATAGGATTCTCAAATTTTTACAAAAATCAGTGACCCCTGAAAATGGCTTTCGGATCCGAAAGCCATTTTCAGGGGTCACTGATTTTCGTAAAAATTCAAGATTCCCTCCCCTGCTGGCTAAGGTCCATCGCGCGCGCACGAGCAACGACAAGATTACCATTCATGCACGCACACGAGGCAGAGCTCAATACAGTATCTTACCCCAACCCCACGGCCTTGAGATCAACATCACTCCTAGACTAGAGAATATTTTCCCTCGACCACCCCTCGCACACTCCCACGTCGAGCCCCACCCACACATCCCAGCCTCGCACCCACACTCCCCACCCTTCCCTCACTCACTCATCACCCTGCCACCTACTCTCCTCACCCTCACTCCCTCTCCTGTATGCATGATATGAGCATATAGACCTCGATCACCGATGCAATAATCTCCAAATCCATGAACACGATCCTATGAACGTGACCATCAAAGGATTGAATGATATGCACGCGCGTCGACGACTTTAGCCAGCAGGGGAGGGAATCATGAATTTTAACAAAAATCAGTGACCCCTGAAAATGGCTTTCGGATCCGAAAGCCATTTTTAGGGGTCACTGATTTTTGTTAAAATTCATGATTCCCTCGCCTGCTGGCTAAGGTCCATCGCGCGCGCACGAGCAACGACAAAACTAGCATGAATGCATGCACACGAGGCAAAGCTCAATGCAGTCTCTTACCCCTACCCCCCCCCCGGCCTTGAGATCAACAGCACTCACAGACTATAAAATGTTTTCCCTGGACCACCCCTCGCACACTCCCACGTCGAGCCTTACCCAGACTTCCCAGCCTCGCACCCACACTCCCCACCCTTCCCTCACCCTGTCATCACCCTCCCACCCACTCTCCCCACCTTCACTCGCTCTCCAATATGCATGAAACGAGCTCATTGACATAGACCTGGATCACCGACGCATGAATTTCTGAATCCATGAACACGATCTCATAATCGTGACCATCACAGGAAGAATAATATGCACGTGCGTCGAAGACCACAGCCAGCAGGCATAGGAATCTCAAATTTTTACGAAAATCAGTGACCCCCGAAAATGGCTTTCGGATCCGAAAGCCACTTTCAGGGGTCACTGATTTTCGTATAAAACCATGATTCCCTCCCCTGCTGGCTAAGGTCCATCGCGCGCGCACGAGCAACAACAAGACTAGCATACATGCATGCACACGAGGCAGAGCTCAAAACAGTATCATACCCCTACCCCCCTCAGCCATGACATCAACAACACTCACAGACTAGAGAAAATATTCACTGGACCACCCCTCGCACACTCTCACGTAGAGCCTTACCCACACTTCCCAGCCTCGCACCAATACACCCCACCCATTCCTCACCCACTCATCAACCTCCCATCCACTCTCCCCACCCTTACTCCCTCTCCAGAATGCATGAAATCAGCTCATTCCCCTCGATCACCGACGCAAGAATTACCAAATCCATGAATACGATCTTATGATCGTGACCACCACAGGAATGAAAGATAAGCACGAACGTCGAAGACCTTGGCCAGCAGGGGAGGGAATCATGAATTTTTACGAAAATCAGTGACCCGTGAAAATGGCTTTCGGATCCGAAAGCCATTTTCAGGGGTCACTGATTTTCGTAAAAATTCATAATTCCCTCCCCTACTGGCTAAGGTCCATCGCGCGCGCACAAGCAACGACAAAACTAGCATGAATGCATGCACACAAGGCAGAGCTCAATACAGTCTCTTACCCCTACCCCCCCCCCGGCCTTGAGATCAACAACACTCAAAGACTAGAGAATGTTTTCCCTGGACCACCCCTCGCACACTCCCACGTCGAGCCCCACCCACACATCCCAGCCTCGCACCCACACTCCCCACCCTTCCCTCACTCACTCATCACCCTCCCACCTACTCTCCTCACCCTCACTCCCTCTCCTGTATGCATGATATGAGCTTATAGACCTCGAACACTGATGCAATAATTTCGGAATCCATGAAACCAATCCTGTGATCGTGATCACCACAGGAATGAAAGATATCCATGCGAGTCAAAGACCTTAGCCAGCAGGGATAGGATTCTCAAATTTTTACGAAAATCAGTGATCCCTGAAAATGGCTTTCGGATCCGAAAGCCATTTTCAGGGGTCACTGATTTTCGTAAAAATTCATGATTCCCTCCCCTGCTGGCTAAGGTCCATCGCGCGCGCACGAGCAACGACAAGATTACCATTCATGCACGCATACGAGGCAGAGCTCAATACAGTATCTTACCCCAACCCCCCCGGCCTTGAGATCAACAACAAGGTCAGACTAGAGAATATTTTCCCTCGACCACCCCTCGCACACTCACACGTCGAGCCCCACCCACACATCCCAGCCTCGCACCCACACTCCCCACCCCACCCTCACCCACCCATCACCCTCCCACCCACTCACCCCACTCTCACTTCCTCTCAGTATGCATGATTTGAGCTCATAGACTGGGTTCACCGACGCATGAATTACCGAACTCATGAACACGATCTTATGATCGTCACCACCACAGGAATGAAAGATAATCACGCACGTCGAAGAACTTAGCCAGCAGGGGCAGGAATCTCAAAATGTTACGAAAATCAGTGACCCCTGAAAATGGCTTTCGGATCCGAAAGCCATTTTTAGGGGTCACTGATTTTCGTTACATATCATGATTCCCTCCCCTGCTGGCTAAGGTCCATCGCGCGCGCACTCTTGACAGCAAGACTAACATCCTTTCTTGCGCTCAAGGCAGAGCTGGAAACGAATTCAACCCCGTACCCCCACAGCCAAGACCTCAACGAAACACACAGTCTTTGGAATTTATTCGCTGGACCTCACAACGCACACTCTTACGTCGCGCCCATCCTGCACTTCCCATCCTCTGACCGACACTCTCTCTTCGTGCCCGTGCAACACCACAGGAAAAGCGCACCGAAATCCTAACAAATTCTCCCAGATCAACCAAATTACAAGGAATGGCAAATACGGAACACGGAGATGTGAAGAAGACGTACTTGAAGTCCTGCCATTTTTTTAGCTCCGAATCTGCTGCCACCAAACTCCGCCGCTTACTCCCCGCGCACGCAACCTGCAAGGACAGAGATTTTCACTACATTCAGCAACTCCGCCATGAAGACTAACAAAATTTCAGTGAACATCTCCCGAGAAGCAGGTGTGAAAACATGAGAAGTTCTCGAATGCTTGAAGAACCGAACCCGGATGAAGAAGGAGATCCTGAACCCTGCTCGAGGTTGCAACGTGAGCCGTCTGCAGATGAGTGACTACCGACCGATGAGACGAACCAACGGGCCCCACATTAATCCTAAACCCTAATTATCGGAGGCAGTATGGCCTTTTTGGGAGCCCAATATCGAATATGTAAGGTTCTGAAACCAAATATGTGACGTATGTCATTAATGCACTGATTCTCGGGAGCTCTATAACAGGTCGGTAGCTCATTGACTAAACTGAACCACGACGATAAGAGTCACTCGTGGTCTTAGAACAGGTACAAGAACGGGAACTGATTGATCGAAAATTTATCTAATTGTGACATACCTGATTTAGTGGGTCCCTTTGAAGTTCCAACAATTTGTCCGCGAGGTCCTCAACGCTTCTTCGATGAGACGTTACTCCTTTGCCGGATGCCTTTGATGAGGAACCGTCTCCGACCAGTGTGGGTCGTGATTGATTTCTCAGCCTCCCGTTTTCTTCGCTTGAGTCACTATTTTGGCAGTCAGAATGGCCTTCACTGTCTTCAGAACCTTCATCCACTTGTAACGAGGTCTCACTGGTACTAGATCTTTGATACATTTTCCTGGAGTTTCCTTCTATAGTGTTTGCCTCTTCAAAATGCTCATGAATACTTACGATTGTGCAAGACTTCTGATTATCAATACAAGATGCCAGAATCAGATGAACCATTGGACTCTCTTCTATTCAGCCACATAAAATAATCTAAATATATTGAATATTTAAACATACCTGAATCTGTGATTGGACTGGCTGCGGTCCCTGGTGGATACTTGACAAAGCCCGAAAACGTTCGCCCGATTCCGATGTATCGACTTCCAGGTTTTGAGCAGCCAACAATGACTGTTGTCTGCGCCGATCCTTTCGAGCCCGCGTCTGCTTCGGATTGGAGAAATTGGTACTTCGCTTCTTCCGGCCACCTATCTTAGTCATCATCTACAAGATAGCCAAACCACTCATCCGCACTCTCTTTTAACATCCAAGCCTCCCTATGCATCCAAACAACTCAGTGCAATACTCCTGCGTTGCGGTGATAGAGCCCCTCTTCTACTCAATCTTGCTTCCGTTTACACCAAAGATCTACTATTTAATATTAAGCTCTTCTCAGATCTAGTTTGTTACACGCTGTCGCAAAGCCCTACAATAGCTCTCCAATATAATCCGCTGATCCATCCGTCAATTACGGGGCACAATTATTGTTAAGCATCTTCAGGTTTGGAAATATACGATCCGGAAAATCTAAAGTTGTATTCATTATGTAACTACAACAAGACAATTAACAAAATTGGTAATCGGTATTCCAGCTCACTCCTTTCTTAATCCAATTTAATCTGGAAGATAAACTAGTGTCATTGTACACTCAAGCCACCAACAGGCTAGAATGGAAGCACTCTCTATAGATTTAAGTATTTCCGCCGTAATTTCACTCATTCGTAATTTATAGATTTCCACGTATGTTGCTATATATAAGAAAATATATTCTCTCCGTAATCAATTCTTTACCAGTTCAGTATTTGAACAAGCACAGCAAGCTAGTTCTTACTCTCTTTCGCAATTCAGTTGTCATTGCACCCCACCCTCCTTTAACACCGCCTCTGATAGTCGTTGTGCATGGCGTCTCTTACTTCTCATCAAGGCGGTGCTCCACTTGTCGTGCCCATTGGCGACAATGGCACAGTCAGTATCTCCGAGTCAATGCTATGTGTTCGTTTTGGTTATCGGGCTGGCACAGTCCACATTGAACAAGAGGTCTATGATAGCAAAGGTATTCATGAGCAGTCCATTTATCAAGTGAAAGACAGTGACATTGGAGGATTTTTTTGGAGCTTGTGTCGTGGTTCATTCAAAGTATTTGGTGTTACAGATGTTCAATTCGCCGCTCATGCGTCCGTAGCCGTCATGACTCCTCCGACCAATTCTGGTGATACCGTACTCGTGCCCGGTTTAGGCACTAGGTCTAACCCAAGCGTCCATGTCCTTAGCGATACAGAGGAAGATGAACTATCTGATGTGAACCTTGCAGAGTCAAAGATCCCATGGACCTCAGCTCATGAATTAGGTACTCGTACTAATACTAAACTGGTTCCATCATATGCTCAAGCGTCTCCGTCTTATTCCTCAGGTAAGCCCCCCGTTTGTCCTGGCTCGCGCAACGTCAGGAGCATACTAATTCATGTACGGCATACCTGTAATAGGAAAGGGTCCAGGTCTGAGTTGTCTAGAATTGATATCGATAGTTTCGATTTGAAACATGTTAAGTATTTGCCTCCAAAGTATGATGGGGACGTGGTATTTGAACTTCCACCGCTCCCAGAGGGTATTCCTACACAGTACGGAGGGGGCCTAGATGGAATGAGTAAACAGCACGATGGTCACACGTGGTGCAAGACAATGACTACAAATATCAAGAACGATTTTGGTCTGACGTATCGAAAATCTGTATGTACGGGGCATCTACAGTGCCCTAACATCAGTTGTGATTATCAGTCACGAAACGGTGGGCGCTCAAATCAGACCGAGTGGAGCGGGTTCGCGTTCACTCCATTTTCAGTGAAGGGAGCACCATCCGAGAAATCTACGCTCTCATGTAAGGTTTGCCAAACCCCTCCAATTTGTCTTGCTCTTTGTGATGCACGTATATACTACGTGACATCTATCGATCACGATCGGACGCGCGCTGCAATTCATTTAGGTCATCATCTTCATCCTATCTCGAAAGGTGTAGATCAAGATGCCATGGACGTCATGCACGATTGCGTAGCAAAAGAAGTCCAACGTACGCCCAAGGCTACTAATTCTGCAATTGTCATGGCCGCGAGCAAGAATTTCCTCTCCGACTACCTGATCCGTCCACAGTCTAACTTGTCCAACCTTGAAGAAGCATCTTTGGATGCTGTCCTCGATCAATTCGAGACCCTTTCGTCTCCGAATATAAGGAATCTAGTGTCCACGTGCAAGAGGTTCTACAGTGGTGGGAAGGGTGTAATGGACAACATCATGGAGCTGAAAGAGTCGTCGAAATTCGTGTTCATTCACGAAAACAAGTTTCCCGGCCAGTCTCAAGGTAAAGTATTCATTTTCAAAATGTCTGTCGACCAATGTGGAAGTGGGGTAGACCTCGTTAGGCGTATGCAACCCGGAAATGACCTTGAAGATTGTTGGTTGATGTTTGATCATGTCAAACGGGTCAAGGATTGGACTACCATGGCATGTCATGTGTACGACAGCAAGTACTGTAAGGTAATGACAATCGCCATGTGCGATATGCAATCCGAGGATGCTCAAGCACAGCAGTTGTTCTGGGAGAATCTAAATGATACAATGAGACAACATGGCCTAGAAGATGTGAACTTCAAAGGCTTCATGGCTGACAGTGCTGGTGCGAATTGGCATGCCGTTCGACGAGTTTATGGCAGCGGCGACAAGGACAAGCCCATGGATAATAGGGAACGAACATGCTTATTCCATTGGACAAAGTGTCTTCAGCGTGCTACCTCTAGAAGTATTCTTCCAGGCTTCCAAGAGCAACACATTGCCCTATGCAAAATCTGGAAAAATGCGAAGACCCATGACGAGGCTGAAGCTCAGTACAACGTCATTCGAGCGTGGTGGTTGTCCTCTGGTGCCACTACCGAAATCGGACGTCGTTCTCTCGAGGATTGGATGGCATTTTGGCACTTCCGTTATCGACAATGGGGCGGCGCAATGCAGCTTGTAAGTGTATTTCAGGCTTTATATTGTTGACATTCCAATAGATTCTTCAGTGTTATCAGCTCCTATTCATTGAAAAATGTTGCTTTTCCTCAGGATCTCACGCTTGACGAGAGGGCTGACATGCCTTCCTGTAACCTTGCCGAAACAGTCCACAATCGTTGGCTCCAACAATCCGGAAACACAATGACGTGTCTATACGCAGCAACCGTAGACGACCTCATCCGTGCTTTTATGCAGATTACTTCATATCGAGCATGGTTGAAGGGCGGTGCGTCGGGAAAAGGTCCGGACAAAGGTACGCTTCGGTTGCGTTCCGCACAACGTTTGGGTGATCCTAAACTCATAGCTGATGCTGTTAGGAACTTCCCCGGAGCTGAGGACTTACTAACTAGGACATGCGGCTTAGAAGGTGCGGAGGTTTTTGGATCCACGAAGCGCAAGCTTGACATGCCACCCGGGTCGTCCCACGATTCGCACAGGTCCGATACGGTGAACTATTCAATTCCCCGTGATGGTAAAAGGGTGACTCGGGCTCGCATCGAAGACGCCCTTGGAGGACAGGACTCTGGTGTCCAACATACAACCTCCGTTCTCGAATCAGACTGTGATCCGTCTAAGTGGCACATTGCTCGGCTCCCCAAAAAGTCAGCTCGAAAATGCCAAGCATTGCAGGCTGACAGTGGTGAGCCTTGCAACACCAAAGTTTCACGTGGAAGTCATGGAACTCCTGCCCCCACCTATTCGGGTATGAAGAAGGATTACAGATCACCCCGTAATGTTACTGCGGAGTTCTGGTTTTGTCCAGATGATGTAGGCCGCTGTGTAAAGGGGTCGAAGAAAGCGTTTGTGATGGATTGGCCATCAGTTCCAATATCGTGGCCTGTGAAACTTGGCACCAATTTGACTGTGCATGAGGTTTTAGCATTGGAGGAAGCAGGTTTCCAATTGCAACAGCGTGGGGCTCTTTCACCACGACGACAATTCCAAGTGTCTATGGACATGCCGCTTCCGCGATCTCACTTCCCCATTCCAGCAAATCCGAATTCTCACCACAGCTTTCGGAATGGCTACGCAATTCGTAGGACAACAGATGCTCCCACAATTGACCAACGCAACAAGTGGTCAAGCGCAGCTCTTATGAATAACTGCTACGTCTCGAATCTGTTAGCCATACCGTATCCGGGATGGGGATGCGTTATCACTCTTGACACGGGGAAGGACAAGTCTTATTACGTCACGTTTACAGACCTCCCAGGATGTTCATGTCCACATTTTTTGAAGATGCAATCCGAAGCGTTGGGAAAGAAGGGGCAATGGAAGTATTGCAAGCATGTGTATTACGTCTTACGTTATCTATGTAAGATGGATTACAAAGAGGACCTGTTCATGCATGCTCCAAGCTACAGCTTTAACGAAGTTATGCGCATTCTCGAGCTTACTAACATCACTAAACGAGCGTGAGGAAGGCGTCGCAACCAGAATTATTAATATCTCTTGAATGCTCAAGAGGTCGTCATCTATACATCCTCGGTCCGTACCTGATTACATGACTGTAGCTGATGGTCATGAATTAGTTTAATATGTTATTATATTCCGTTATATTATTCTGAGCAGTAGAATCCTGTACTTAGCGTGTTCTATGGTTTAAGGTGACGATTTTATACATAAGTCATTAGAAATCGCCTATGCCAATATTCTGGGAATTGTCCTTGCGATTTGTGCGAATGATATGCATGGAAGGCAAAGGTGACTTTCGTGCATTTCGTAGTAAACATTTTCCCTCTCATGTAATTCGAATTTGGTACCGATTTAATACGAGTGAAATATCCACTTAATACCTAGGTGATTCCCGTTGATTCTGAAGATCAATATTATTATAAATTAGCAAGTACGGTCAAAAATTGTCCGCTTCGTATGATATTCTACCACAATGCGTAAATCCTATACCTAAGTAAATATGTGCTTTTCATTCCAATATGGCACTTTACAAATTGTAGGAGCTTCATGGGAAAAATTATGACACACCTTTCAACTAAAACAGGGGACTCTAAAAAACCGAAATAAAGAAAAAAACATGCAATTTCGCAGTACACCACGGCTATAGGGTAGTTTCTAAAATTAGAAATTTATGGAAAATATGTCACCAAAATGGGATGATCTACTGAAAAAATCACTAATTTCACTTTTTTCCCAAAAAAATGACCAAAAAAATCCAGATTTCAGGATTTTTCATGCTCAACGCTCACCGCTCGCTGCTCACCGCTCACAAGATAGCGTCGCTGATGTCCTTGACAAGAATATATCCCTTCATGTCTCTAACGGAGCAATATAACACTTTATATCCTTGACAAAGCAATATATAGTGTCTGAAAAAATAAGTCTATACTAAAAGTCTCAAAGTAAAAGTGGCATGTGGCAATACATGTTTTACAAAGAAAAAGTGATCCGGTATTGCTACAAGGCGCATTTTGGAATGCCTAGGTATTAGTTTGGTTATCTGCCCCTTTTTTATATCTCTATACTGTATATAATAGATTACAATCGATCTTACAGTCCGTCCAGTAAAGCCGGGTCTATGGCTGTGGGCTTACCTATGACCACTTATCCTAAACCATCCTTGAACCATTTATCATTGACATGATACAAAGTTTGAGTTGATTAAAGTTACACTTTTAGTTTAAATTATGCTACTTTCATTTAGTATCTTCTAATTTTGGTTAGATCTATACATTTACTTACCTAGGCATTGCCTTTAGCCCGTTGAGAACAACGGGCATTTACTAGTATAATAGAAAAGATTATTATGCGTGGGTGCTGTCAAGCTTATCTACATTTCATGAAGATTTGGCACTTTCACTTTGAGGCTTTTATTCCATGCTTTTGCTTCGAATGCTTTTATTTGGGAGGTAAAAGAATAAATTCTATTACACGGGAACTATTAGAAAGGGCTTAAAGAAAATGGGACTAGGGAGATTTGAGGAGGATCACGGATTTGGAGACTTGAGGATAGGAGAGATTTGAGGGACTTGGAGAAAGTAGGGACTTGAGGGGATTAAAGGTAGTAGGGACTCGGGCTAAGTGTTGCAAGTTGTAGAGTAAGTATTCCTCCGGATAGCAATCAATTACAGATAATAAAATGGGTCCAAAGTAACCGTTCCAAGTTTGTTCCCAGAGAGACCTTCTGTTCCTTTTAGAAACACCACTTAATCACCAAATCTACATCACCAATCCACTATTCTCCAGATTCTTCCGGATTTTTGGATTACAACCGGTTCTGGAACTAACCTTCTGGACACTATAAAGACAGTTTGTTTTATCTTTGTCTAATCCTCAGAGAGTTCTCCGGACGGTTTAAGCAAGTGGCTAGAAGTCTAGTAATCCTATTAGTTTGAGTCGCCATATTCCCCACTATCCTGTGACAAAAAGTGGTTGGACCACCCACTATTCCTACTCTGCAAACGAGTTGGTGCTTGTTGTTGCTGGATTCACTCTCACAACATCCGGATGGCTATCTGGACGAGGTCACACACAGATAACTCTGGACTACAAAGACAATCCGGAAAGTGTAGTTGTGATTAATTCGAGCCAATATCTCAAAGAAACAAAGAAGATTTTTTGTGGACTAGTACATTGGGTTTTTTCCGAGTCGTTGAGATACATTCCGGCCTTAACCGGAATCCGGGTTTGCATAGAGAATCCGTGCCCTAAAGACCACGAGTTCCACCACAACAATGCATCTTTTCCCTTCTTGGCTACTTCCGGACCCTGGAGAGTATCAGGCATTCTCCTAAGCTCGTCTTCTGCTCTTCTGGGCGCTCACCTACTGCAAGTCCCAACCGGTCACCTCAATTTGAAAACTCCAATAACACTTCTCACAAAAGAACTATTCAGCAACAACACAAACCACAATGGATTTGCTCCTCACAAAGAAAACGCTCAACACTAGAATATATAGTAAAACAATAAATTGTGAAGCCAAAATGTTTCCAACGGGAGAAAACAAGATGAGGAGTTCCCTCTAGCTCCCGTGACTAAGTACTAACTAAGTTGGCTAATCTAATCCTACCTTTATCTCGAGAAATCCAAAAAGATGGAACCATAGTGTCCAAAAGGTCCGTTGGTCCACTTGCAAAGTCAACACTCCCAAAAAACTTTGTCTTTTAGAATCTGACAGACCAAAGGAAGTTGCAATTATGCCTTAGGAATTTTGATTGTCCAAAGGCTACCGAAAATTTTGGATCTGAGATCCGGAATTTCCGGACTTCAAAATTTCTCGATTCTCTGAGTTTCCTAAGTTTGCAGATTCGTAGCCGAATACAATTCTGAGCCCCATTGTTAATTGCTACCAAGTCCAGCTGACTAAAATTCCTAACTACGGAGTGAACTGACTCTTCTTTCTAAGACTCCTATGCCTAGGGGTATCATCTTCTACTAACCTATCGGTCTCCGGCTGCTCTTGCATTGACTCCAGCTCCTTGTCCTTCCGTTTGGAAGAGGGTTCCGGTTCTTGTGCTGCTGGTGGTCCTTCCTCAGTCGACCGGGGCCTAGTGTCCGGAAGGTCCCGAAAGTTTCCACTGAAACTGATCTTCATGTCGACCATCTGCTAGCAGTGGGGTGAAACGGACCTCCGTACGCGGTCCAAAGAGGGTGACTCGGAAGGGATCCAGAAGATTGGAGAGGCTCCCTAGGAAAAACTTTCCGGCATGACACTCTGCCACCTCTTGAGCGTATCAGTGCTGACGAATGGTATCCCACTCCAACTCATGGGCGAGGCTAAATCCGGAGTGCCAATGAAGTCAATTGAATTTCCGGGAGATTCTTGTGGGGTTTTGGTTGCACGTCCGGGTGAGATTCCGGATGGCCCAGCCTTCACAGGCATTGTAGGGGGTTCCTTTGAAACTTGTGTCCCACATGCCTTTGGAGCTTATGAGGTCATGATGTTAACCAGCTCTTGCATCTTGCCCCATGTCTTCTCCATGTACCGGCTGTGATCTAGGAGGAACCAAATGATTAGCGCCCGATTGAGCTTTTCGTCCCTCTCTAGATTTTCAGTGTAGAGAAGAACCTGGTTGACACTGTCCACTGGAAATCTGAGGGCGGTGCAAACTTTTGTCAATGCCCGGGCAGAGGCATTGGCCTTTGTTTCAGCTTCTCTCCTTGTTTTCAAGACCTCCTCCAGAGTTGTCTCCGCCTTCTCCAACTGTTGTCAGAGCCTAGTGTTGGTTTGGATGAGAATGGCCTATCGTTCCTCCTGCTGCCGGAGTAGAATTTCCTTGATCTTCAACTCCTTAAGCCGCGGGAAGAGATCTAGAAAGTCATTAGCTCCCACCTCTTCCATGATAGCCATAATCAAGGCCGTCCAATCCCAATTTTCCTTGTCATAGATCCTCGCACGCCAAACCACATGGTGGTAGAGCTCCATAATATCGTCGGTGATGGAGCCGGTCATTGCCTGGGGAGTTGGTCGGTCCGGGTTCTCCCCCAATCCGTTCCATTTCGGCCGGTGGAGATCAAGATGGTTGCAACCGGCTAGGTTTGTGATCAAGTTGGTGTCTGCGTTGCTCTCTCTTCCAGAGGCTGGCTTAGACCTGTTGGTTCCAGATCGTTCTGTAAGGACCTGCTCTTCTTAAAGCTTACTGTGGTGACACTCGGAGAGGAAGGTGAAGACTTCGTGTCGTTGGATCTCTCCTTCTTGGAATCCATCTCCCATCCACCGTATGATTGAATGCTCAAGAGTTTATCAAACTCATCTCATTCAGCTAGGCTCAACATCTCCTTCATGGCGCACATGTGCGCCACGTTTGTAGATAGCAGCGTTGCCGTCTTCCTCACCTTTGAGAGGTTCTTGACCATCTGTTCGACCTGGTCCTCCATCATGGCTACCCAATCTATTGTTTGCTTCCCTCGCATTGCCCCAAGGAATAGGCTAGCTAATTTTGCTACCGCCCTCTTTGGCTTTTCCAGATGAAAGATGGGGTTCCGGAAGACAATTACTAACTTGCGTCTAGATCCTTGAGATCCCCGAAGACTTATCCGTCACTCGGATTGGCGGTCCGGAGAAACTCCCCCTTCTGAAAGTTGTCGTTGCGTTCAGCCACCTTCACCTCTCTCTCCCAGAAGCTATAGGTTTCCCTCCAGACTGCACTTGTCCACTCATCCGGGTGAGTCCTAATGCGGCCGTGGTACTAGTTAAGTGGCTTCCTCACGAGCTCTGTAAAGATGGCTTCACTTTGGAATGCCTATGGCGTCCCCAGCAGACCGTTGCATCCCACCACCTCCAAGTAATTCTCCAAAATCCTAAACTCCTCCGGTGAGGTAGCTATTTCTGGAGCCACCTTCTGGAGCATTAGGATTTTGGCGGCCCGAGTCTAGTCCTTCTTTCTTGCCATCCTGCCCTACCTCCCTGTCTGCTTGCACCTCGCAATATTTTTGGAAGCCCTGCACGCACTGACCTCACCAAAAACCTTCGTTTCTAGAAACTATACCTGAACCATGGAAGCTGAAGACGGAAGGTAGAAGAGAACAGAGATAAAGCAGAAGATGACTGAAGAAAATGCTGGCAGCCTCCTTTGCCAGATGCATTTTATATCTGGCTCAATGTATGGACGCCCGTTGGGTCATGATGCATGTTTGGGATTCGGATGTCGTACTGTTTGGGACGGTTCTGGATCTCCCCGGGTTCCGGATTTCTGGATTTCCGGATTTCCGGATTTCCGGACATGTACTGGAATAGCACTATTTAGAGATTTGGGTAGCGAAGTGAGTCCTTATTTCTAACTTTTCCTATTTATGCTATTCAAACCTAGTCTACTTGCTAATTTTTTTCATTTTTCGCCTTTTTCTTCCGAATGTAAATCTGTGAAGGTCGAGGGAGGGTCTGTGAGGGTCGAGGGAGGGTCTGTGAGGGTCGAGGGAGGGTCTGTAAGGGTCAAGGGAGGGTCTGTGAGGATCAAGGGAGGGTCTGTGAGGATTGAGGGAGGGTCGGTGGGAAGCTGGGGAGAGAGAGAGTGGGAAGCTGGGGAGGGGCGTTAGAGAGAGGGAGAGTGGGAAGCTGGGGAGGGGCGTTAGAGAGAGGGAGAGTGGGGAGCTGGGGAGGGGCGTTAGGGAGAGGAAGAGGGGGGATAATTCGAGAGGGGGGAGAGAGGCGGGGTGTGTTGAGAGGAAGGACGGGGGAGAGAGGTGGGGGGGCGGGGGGAGGAGGGGATGGGAGGCTGTGAGATTGGAATAGAGGGAGGTGAGATTGGGATAGAAAGAGATGAGAGATGTGAGGGAGAAAGGCTATAGAGATGTAGGAGGGGGGTTGTAGGGAGAGTTAGAGGTTCTATGAATATACTCACCTTCTTTTTTGAGTTCGATCTCATTTTTGTGCGTTCGTGAGGCGCTTGCTGTTGTATTGTTGCTGCTAGTCTGCTAGTTTGCTAGTCTCTTGCCATGCGCCACCTCCAGATGTTGTCGTTTGCTCCGGTGCTGATGATGCATTTCTTTGCTGCTGCTGCGTAGGTAGATCCAGATCTGGAGAAATTTACGAGCGCTTCCGCCTGTGATCTACACACACGAACTTAGTGAAGTTTTTTATTAGGGTTTGGGCGTTGAGCTTTATGTGTGTGATGTTATAGTGAGACTTTGGTGTACCACAACTGGTGTGTGTGATGTTATAGTGAGACTTTGGTGTACCACAGCTGGTGTGGGTGATGTTATAGTGAGACTTTGGTGTACCACAGCTAGTGTGTGTGTGTGGTGAGGTGCAAGGTGTTGTTAGAAATCACAGTGTCTACTGTAGAAAAGAGATAGAGATGGGTAGAAATGGCCTGATTTGACATGTCGTTGCTACCTTGGAGTAGATCTGTGAGTCGTATTTTGTCGTGCTTGACTCTAGAGGTTGTTCTACGGTGTTGTCCTCCAGATCTAGTATACAAATGACTTAAACAAATGATATCAGATATATTGTGTAAGGTGTGTGTGATTCTAAAGGAGCATGGTGTTACTGTAGGAATAACTATTATGAAATAAAGAGAAAGCAGAAAGATGGAGGAAGGGTGAGAGGTAGCATGTAGGTGGTGAAGGGCGTTGATGCGATGGCAGCAGCGTTGCCGTCTTGGCTTCTTGTTGCTCTCAATGGTGGTGTCAAAGTCTGGGTTGGAGAGGGGCGGTGGGACTCACGGGAGAGGCGTTCAGTTTTGGTATCCCCTCACTAGATCTAACTCAAATCTGCCGTGGAAGTGTGTGAGGAGTGCAGATCTACGTTCCAATACATGTGCTCCTTTGCTCCACATCAAACACCACACAGAAATGGCTTCAACAACTGTAACACCGTTCTCCTCTTGCAGATCCAATGTTTCTAACGTCCTTTTCCAACACATACAACTAAACAACCTCCCCTACCCCTCAGATCTGAAACACACTTTGGACGTGCAACAGGGCCAACAACCTCCTGTTGACTGTGCCTTCACTCTCTGAGACTAAGTCCCTTGTCCCCTCCTCACCAGAAATTACGGAGCTCTACTCAGCCATCTCACCCTCGGACAGTGCCTCTTCTTCAACACTATAATCGCTCTGCTCTGTGCCTACATTTTGATGCGAAATCAGCTGCTTTCATAATTTGAGAATACGACTTATTTTTGATAATTCATCATTATATAATAATACATGAAAGGACATATAAAAAAGCCATAACCAAACGTCAAATACGTAAATTGATCTAGTTGAGGCATTTTTTTTTTCCTTTTTCTTTCCTGATTCAAATACTTTTATTGAATCACGAGAGAAGAAAAATTGTTTTTCTTTAAGCCTTTAATGCTAAGAAAAACCTGCCAAAGGGGCTGCAAATTTTTAAGGGAAATTGAATAGGGAAAAGTTCGTAAAAAAACTAGAGGCATGATAATTTTTTTATTAAAATATTAAAATATTTATTTTATATATATATATATCTATATATATATATCTATATCTATATATCTATATCTATATATATCTATATCTATATATATAAAAGAATACAAGATGAAGAACACGTCAAGGGGATGAACACGTAGATGAAATGAACGCTACAAATGAATGAACGCTACAAAACAAATCCACAATTTCTTTGCATGTGCCCTTGGAGGAATCCATTGAATGTGCCCTTTGGAGGAATCCATTGAATGTGCCCTTTGGAGGAATCCATTGAATGTGCCCTTTGAAGGAATCCTTTGAATGTACCATTTAGAGGAATCCTTTGAATGTGTCCTTTCATTAGGACGGGGGACGGGGGACACATGGGACAAGGGGATGGGGGACGGGGGAGACGATGGATTGGAAGGAAACACAAAAAAATGTTGTGTCCAAAGGACACTGGTATCCCATTAGTATATATATATATATATATATATATATATATATATATATATATATATATATATATATATATATATATATTGTTATTAGTGTTCTATAGAACTCGGAGTTTGGACAAAAAAAATCTTTTTCAAGCTTATAGATAGGTTAATCAAAAGTTACTATTATTTCCACTACTATTTATTCCATCATCAAGGTATTGAATTTCCACATGGGCGGGCATATTGGGCAATGATAAATCGCTTGTAATCGTACGAATTGATTATTTCCATTTTTTTCAAACCTAGTTCTTTAGTTACCCTGCATCAACACACCAACAAAATTTAATTCCTTGCTTGGTTCGGATCTCTAAGTCTAAATACGTTATTTGTGGTGTATCCTTCCGTATTTTCATGCGCTTTCTCAGTGTGGGCTTGAGGCTTTGGGTTTAGGCACTTCAAGCTTTGTTTGGCTTTTTGGGTCGTAAGAACCATGGGAAGCTGGAATTTTTACTTTTTTTTTCGGTCTTTTCATATTTATGAAAAAATGTGTTTTATTTCGTGTTATGCAAGTGATTCTGCTTTGCGCCTAAACGCTTTATTTGTTTTTGACACGGTTTTGCCGGCAAAGATAGTTTGCCATCACCAATCTCTTTTACCACAATATTGCCAATTTATGAGTCCATGTTCAAAATGGAGAAGATTCTCCATTTACTATGAAATAATCTTTGAATTCTGCGAAGACACACTAGAAGAAAAGCTATATGACTAGCGATTGCTACCGCATAACCTCCTTTGCCCGAATTCAAAACAAACCCATTAATTAAATTTTGGTCACTTCGCCAAATTTTTGTTAGTTCAGTCCAAACTAGTTTCTTTTACATTTCCTTTCTAGCGGTTTTGGCAAAAGCATTTTCGGTTCACCAAGGTCCAAATACCTCCACATCTTCAATTCCTAAAATATACCTCGTTTGCTTGGTGATTGGCACTCTTTTTAGCTCATGTTGGAAACAAATTATTGGAGTTTTCCGCCCTATATTCACCAATATCATGTTTTGTCGTAATTTTTTAACTGAACATTGTATAGCGCTTCCGCGTAATGGATTCAAACTAGAATTATATTGGAGAAATAATTGAGTAAAGCTTATGTTGTTTTTTTCTTTTATCTAGTACTTACTTTCTAACCCGATTAATCTGCTTTTAGATGGTTTCAGACCATGCAGCGCCCTCATAATCAATTTCATGAGGAATGCAATCACATAGTAATTGCTAGAGATTGAGGCAAAATAATTTGGATTGTTGTTGTTGTGTCCTCTTACAGAGCCTGATAAGTTTGTGTCATACGGCTTTTTGCTTGAAGCCGTGAAAAAAATATAGATTTGTTTATGTTGATATCATCCATTTTTTTGTCACTAATTGGCCTATTTTACAACAAAAGAGTCCAATACCGTTGCCGCGTATATACACATGCAGCTCTTGACAAGTGAGGCCTAAAAGGCTCTGTAGACTGTTGCCTTTCATTCATTTTGTTTGTCTACCAAAAATAGAAAAATAGCTAAATAACATAAAGGTAATGTATTGGATTGCAAATCCTAGAAAGATGGTTCAAATCCGTCTTTAGCCTATTTTTAATTTGACCCTTCCTTTAGAAGAGCTGCACCTATTCATTATCTAAGCAAGGTAAAAAACTTTGATCAACCTCGATACTTAGCTGCCATCTGCCACACAAACAATGCGAGCAACAACTGGCTAAATGCCCACGGCCTTTTGGCAAGGCCTTGATTTCAAACATTGAGCTTGCTTTTTATCAAAGATAAGAAGAAAGAGAAGTAAAAAATATATGTATAGTTTTTTATGAAGCAGTTTCCAAAAGGAAGCATGTTTTTGTTTAAAGCCACTGCAAGATCAACTTTTAGACCACTTTATTCCCTTAAGATCTGAACTCCTGAAAAATTATTTAATATAAAGCTTCACTCTATTGAGTTTAGAAGTGGATTTGAACCACTGACACAAGGATTTTCTATCCTTTGCTCTAACCACCTAAGCTATCTAAACAAAAATAAAAAAAAAGGAACTATGTACAATTCTAGTTTGTTGGTTATTCAAAAATTATTAAGTACAAATGCATATTTGGGCCACCGAATACCTACTTCCAATTTCCAGATATATTTATACGGATTTAGAAATGAAATGGCTATTATTAACCCCTAAAGGACCACGACCACTTTAACTCTAAAACCAGTCCAAAACTGCCACTGCCAAAAAGAGACATGAAAATCACATTTTAAAGTGAATTTCGGATTTTCAACCGTAAGATCTTAAAATAGACTTCTATATAAACATGCCGTAAAAATTTGGTTGCAATCCACCGCACAGATTGATAGATTTTAGTGTTTAAAGTCAAAACAATGGTTCATTTTCTTCCCTGCGTTGAGTAGATCAGCTGACTTTGACTTCACATTGTATCAAATTTTTGCATTGTACAAGGTCTAAATCTTTTACCATTGTCTTCAGCATGATGTTTTTTCCCAGCACACCAATTTTTAGAGGTAAAAAAGGGGTGTAGCATATTCAAAACAAGTGTGCAAGGAGTGGAGGTTCAAAAATTGCCATTTCACGTTTAATTTTTTTGTGAACTACGTATGTATTTGAATGATAATCCAAACGGTCAATAAGAAGGTTTTCACCACATATTGTTGTTGAAAAAATAAAAAGTGAAAAATATGAAGATCTCTAGGTTTTATGTGGAAAAGATGAAATTTTTTTCCCCCGTTGCCCGACAATGTGTGAAAATGTTTGACTTGGAATAAAATGCCTTTTCACACTAAAGACAAGATTTTTTTTTGAAAATTTCCAAAAAAGGAAATATTCTTTATATGTGTGAAAAATCTCAATGTCAATAGAAACTTTTGTCAAAAATTTTGGAGGTGCCCAGAGTCCCACTTTTCGCTTTAAGTGGTACTAACTTTCAAACCACAAATCCAAAAAAATATATAAAATAATCTCCACGAAGCTCTTATCAGATCCTATCTTGAAAAACAAATTCAGAGAAAAAGGATTTTTTTTCGAATTGTAGGTACATGCCCAAAATCCAAAATGACCCCGGGGGGTCGTTTGGTCCTTTAGGGGTTAATTTAGAAAAAACACTGATTTGTTTACGAAGAGCTTGTAATTTGATTGAATCTATTATTTGTGCAAAAGGCCATTTTTTATTAGTAAATACCGATCCAGAATATAATAAAATAGTTCAACAAATGGCGAAAACAACCAATTAGAGCTATATCAATCATAAATGGATTGGAGGGTTTTTGACCCATCGCAAACATGTGAAAAATGTACAAAAACACTTTCAGAATTTATCTGCGCATTCCAAATTTCAAGACGCCTCTACATGCTCGCCCTTCGATTTTTTTCCACATTTTAGAAAAATTCAAAAATGTTGATGAAGGAATCCCGACACACAATATTTCAGATTGTTTAGTAATAATAAATGCAAATAAAAATTCTATGGCTATACTTGAAGCCAATCAATTACAAATACCTATTGTATCTTTGGTGGGTTCTAATATTTTAAACAGATTACAAAAATTAATAACTTATCCCATTTCAGTGAATGATGATTCTATACAGTTTGTATATATATTTTGTAATTTGATTACGAAAACAGTCATTCTTTCACAAAGTGCTTGGCCGCTCTCGCAAAAATCCTTAAGTCAAGGCCGCAGGCCCTAGCTTAAAAAATAAAAATAAAAAATAAAATAAAAATAAAAATAAATAAAAATAAATAAAAATATATTTCCGATTGAAAAATGAAGAAGCTTCGCCCTTGAAACTCTTTCCAAAACTTTATTATCAACATATTTTTCTACATTAATCACGATTTTTTCTCTATTCCTGTCATACATTGTAATAATGGTCTTACTGATAGGCTTTTTTAAGCACTTCTTATGTCATTTTCATTTAGGTTTAATTTGGATTTGTTTATTGTTTTCTTTTCTTTTTGAACGTTTTCTTCAAAATGATTTTGAAGATAGTACACTCGAATTGTATTGTTCAAGTGGCTATTGTTTGCAAAAAATCTTACTTCTAAATTACTAGGTCATTGGGTTCTTCAAATCAGTGGTGTTTTGTACTTTTCCAGTGGTACAACTTCTACATCAACTCAAAATGAATTGGTTCACCCTTATTAAGGGTCTCATATCTTTTAATATGCCACATTCATTATGTTCTGTCATGTTCTTCTGCAGAAGTATTTGGTATTGATGGATTGGATTTTCTGTGATGGAAATGCGTTCAGATAGAGTCTACATCATCGACTTGTACAACACAGACATCTATCCGCGGGTAAGACCCTGTGTCCTTCAGCTTTGATCATGTTTTTAGCTCTCTGTATAGGAACACTGCTTTTTCATGAAGATTGAAGTGGCAAAAAAGCAACAGATGTGTTGATTTGTTTCAAGATCTGGGGACCTGACGGTTTTCTGTGCAGGACTTTGAAGCTAAGAAACTTTCAATCAGCCAGTTGCTTTGAAGGTATCCGCATCTCTCTCTCTTCAGGTTTGACAAGCGGAATTTGCATCTGACTGCAAGATTTTGCAGCACTAATTTGATATGATGAATGGTGATCGAGCAGAGCTTCACAACAACCGAGAAGTACCTAGCGCTACTGAGTCAAGAGTTGAAGGTGAGACAGTAGCATGTATATTCTGATCTTAAGCGATGAATTTCTCGCTCCTTTGCCAAAACATTCTCCAGAATAATTCATACGCTCCGGCTGATAAATAGTGGGAAATGAACTGAATGCTTGACTGGTGCGGAATACAGAAAGCAGAAAGCATCTTCAAGCCAGAGCTGATCGTGTATAATGCGGGAACCGACGTCCTTGATGGTGACCCACTTGGCAGACTTCTTGTGAGCTTCTCTACCTTGTGAAGTTTTGTCAAATTATCATCTAACTGTATAAACCACAGAGTTTGTTAGAACGCATTAGCTAAGTCACCCAACGTTTAACTCAAGAAGTTTGTTTATTGTATCACTATTTGCACACTGAATACATATTTAATCAATAAAAGAGTATGAAAAAGCTTGATGGTCTCAAACCGCAAGTCAAAATAGTATTAAGCCATCTTTGAGATTGAAAAAAGAGTCTGTTTTGAGAGTGAAAAGGAAGAGTCTGCATAAGATGCCATGAACTGCTTCGAGCTGATTTAAGTTATGAAAAACAAAACAAAGCAGGAGTTATTGTATTCAAACTCAGATGACTTTACAAATAACTCTACTGGTTTTAAACTAGTGATGACATATTGTTTCTTTGACTCCAGGTGTCACCAGAAGGAGTGAAGCAACGCGATGAAATGGTCGTCCAGTTTGTGAAAGATCAGAATGCTCCAGTTATCATGCTGACTTCAGGTGTAGCCTGCCCATTCATAACTTTTCATAATACTTGGGAGTCATTTGTTGACTCAACAAATGACTCCCAAGTATGAGCAAGATACCCCTCTTTCTCTTTGTTATGCAGCATTTGGAACAAATATAGATGTTAAGATCAATAGAGGAGTTGAATTTTAGGCCAAAGTGGTTCTCGTGAGCTGTTGTTTGGTAACGAATGCTTAGTATATGGCTCAATATCTACTATTTCCGCGGGTGTTTAGGGGCAAATCAGAGGTTGATGGTCTTTAAATCCACTTTGAAAGTAGTTTTCACTAGCTTTGAGAATGAAGCAGTTTACATGAATACTAGTTACATTTTTCTCCTTTGAGCTGATTATAGATAGTTAGAGCTGATCTTAACCATTCAAAATGAAAACAGAAACGATATCTACCTCAAATTCCGGGTGACGGAACAAATAACTCCAACTGTAGAGTATGGTGTTCTACTTATGTTTTTCATGTCCTAACATGCCTTGTTGCTATTTGTGAAGGGGGTTACATGAAGACAAGCGCCCGTGTAATTGCTGACTCCATTACCAATCTTGCTGCCAAGCGGCTCATTACGCTTCCAAGTAGTGCCCCAGAAGTGAATTCTTGAGAAACTAGTTTTTGTAATCCTTGTTTGGACTATGGTTGATGGCCTAGTAGTTTGTATAGTTTTGTGACCATTTTGATTGTTTGAGATGCATGTCTTTTTGTTATATATAACCTTCTTGTCTAGACTATTAATGAGACGAATATAAATTTGTATCTATATTTCAAGTTTGTTCTTTCTTACCAGCATCAATGTGTTCACTTCTAGAATGGCAACACTTCTAAAATGACGGTAGCTGAAGATTGTTGAGCACTGTACAATTTAAGCTATACCAGTGCCTAATCCTGAAACTTTCAAAAGAGATCTGTCTCTACTGGCTGTTGTTTGGCGCTCAATGTGTGTAGTGGTGCATACATTACTGTGCATACACTTGACGTGGTTCCAATCTGAGATGTTATGATCGACCGAAATTCCTAAGAATGTTGTAATCCACTGAGAGCATTCAGTGTGGTCTGTCACGATCTCACAAGCTCTCAAGTACAGACTTATGTTCTGAATCCCACTTTCAACTTGGTTCTGTCCATATCTTAGGCATGCACCACCTTCGCACATTATGACACTACTACAATAATGGTATGACAGCTTAGTAGTAACAAGCTTTGGTGTAGTTTGCCCGTATCTAGTATAATCAATTGTCATTTGACACCATCATTCTAGTAGTGCTATAAAGTCACACCCCAAAAGAGATCAACATAGTTCACCTTGTCCAAAAAAGTTCGCTGAACTAAATCAATATATTCAATCAAATATCTCATTCATATCAACGAAATAATTTGATATGGATGAGATATTTAAAATTAATGTTATATTTTCAAAAATCCACAGGTAATGAAAAAATAAACCATGTCAATACCCTCCCTTGAATCATATCTTAATTCATGTGTTGAAATAATTGTTTAAAAAGACTTGAAATTCATATCTTCTACATTCAAGTTATATATTCAACACGGAACTAAGATTAAGTTCATGTTATCTAAATTTCATTATGCAATACGTAGGTGATATCCATTGTGTACAAGCCATTATGATTGGAAAAAATAATTCATGCAAGAGGTGGTGTCCGAAACTGGCCGTAGCGTACCGTGCTCAAAAACAAGAGTCACAGAGTTCGTGTCGAATACGTTCATACTTGCGTACTCACGTACTCCTACTGGAATACGCATACTCAGCACGTACTCCAATCACGCCAATGTGCCAAGTCACATATTGACTCTGATATGTGACTTAGGGGGGTTTTACACTATGGTGGAGAACTCCACCGCCCGGTCAAGAAGTCTCGGCCAAGACATGGTTATTTGAGGCGAGCGGTGGATGTTGGACAAGACAAAAAAAGGAATAAAATAATGCATGAAGAAGTTGCTCTTCTCCGGTGGGTTGGTTTCTTGTCCGGAGGTTTGAGGCCGGACAAGAAACGAGCCCACCGGAGAAAAACTCTTCAAAAAAGTTTTGCCACGTAGGCGGCCATGTCATTTTATCATCCATGCTTGAAGTTCTCCACCGGTCAAGTCTTGGCCGTAGTGTAAACCCAATCCGGTGAAGAACAATTTTTTCTCCAATCATATTGCTCCATTTCCCTTGAATTCTTGACCGGTGAACTTCTCCACCATAGTGTAAAGAGGCCCTTACTGTACTTTGGGCAAGGTACATAAGTATGCGTACTTGTAACCGAGCACGTGAGTACGCGTACTAACGTACCTGTGACTGTGTAAAGTTCCCTTTGACTATGACTTACGTACCCTGTGACTAGACTTTGACTATGACTTATGTACATAGTGTCGGAGTTTTGTAGGAGTCACTGTTTATCCGATTTGACAGGACGTCCCCCACGCTCAGACTTACCGGGTGGGGGACGAGGTGGTGGGGCCAAAACCTGGCCCCTATTTTGTTTTTGAATGACGCCCTAAATTTAGCCAAGGGGGGACTACTAGAGTAAACTGCGGCCGTAGGCCCCAATTTTGTTAAAAAAAAAGCCAAAAAAAGCCTCTGACCCCCCCAAAATGGAAGGGCCAGAAAAATGAGCGCATGCAATTAAGATGGGGCCCACCCCGGGTAAGTCCGAGCGTGGGGGATGTCCTGTCCGCGCCCTGTTTATCTTCTCCACCTTGCACGCATGTTTTCACAACGAGACTGACTAGACACACAAGTGAAGCTCTCTCTCTCCCTCAACTTCTTCTCAACACTAAGGTTGGATGACCTATTACCACCACAAACCCCAGAACCAACAATCTTATGTGGGCCAAAACCACCAGCCGCCCATCCCATTTCCGAAATTTTAGGAAGTCAGTTATGATTGGGTGTCAGTTTATAATTGGTTCAAAGCTCTCGGTTTTTAGTCTCTTGCAAAAGTGGTCATTAGCACAACTTACAGTGGAAGTAGAGAGTTTTGTATGTCGAGAATGGGTCACGGCTTACTATACACTTTGAAAATTTGTAGCAATCTCAATATGAAGAAATAAATGGTCACGACAATAGCAATATTCATGAAATCCTTTTTTTAATTCCCAACAAAATTCTTACCACGTATACAAACGCTATAAATAGGTCAGTAAGCTTAAGTTGGTGGTTATAGGTCATCCAACCTTACTTATGCTCTGAGTGAGCATCTCGGAATCGTCTGAGGGCCGTTCCGCTTGCAAAGCAACCAGTTGGGTACTAGAGGAACTGTTACCGAATAGAGTAGGCGGAGGTGAGCAGTACCACCATCCTGGTGGTGCTCAAAGTTTGGCTCCCACAGAATAACAGAACCAAGCGACCACTTCGCTCTTCATCTCATTGCTCACTCTGCATCTGTTCTCACAACCTGATGTTTAGTCTCTCATGTTTGGTGTAACATCCGTCTCTGGAACTCTTCTCTCTGGATGGACGGAAGTGTCGGACCCATTCGCAGGATTCAGCGGCCTTGGAGAGCTCACTCGAACGAAGCCAGAACCTCTTTTCATACCGACACTTGCACCCATGTGTTCATGCCTTTGCACCTGAT